>JAECUM010026749.1:0-37355 GCA_016617855.1 Megalonaias nervosa | reverse complement strand
ATAAAAGATGGGGTTTCCGGAGAAACCCTCGAAATTCAACAGAAAAAAATACACTCTCCCACCATGTCACCACGTGGTGGGTGTACTTTTGCACTCCCCGGGGTTGATTACGGGGGAGAGTGCACAAAATCTGTTGGACGTAGATAAGGCCCCCCTTCGTTTGTATGTGCCGTCCTTAATTAAGTTTGTATGTAACTGTGCCGTCCTTAATTAAGTTTATATGTAACTGTGCCGTTCTTAATTAAGATTATATGCAACTGTGCCGTCCTTAATTAAGTTTATAATTAAGATTATGTGTTGTGCAGTCCTTATATATAATGCTGTAACTATGCTTGCTGTAAATATCCTATAATCATGTGTTTGTGCCGTCTATAAAAACAGTCCCTCTGAGGACTATTATTTTTATTTTTACTGTTTAAAACAAATATTTATAATAGTAGATGTTTAGAAATATCATTATCAAATAAAGCATCAACCATGTTGTCAATATGGATCATCTGCCCAACCTACTATTCGCTTATCATTTTCAGTTGTGAATAACAATACTCATCCATATTTGACTGATAAATGATGACCAATTTTTTTTAATACAATCGCTTATTATATTAGGTGCTATGCCAGTATATTTTGAAGCTGATCTAATCGAATTAAATCTTTTAAAAAATCTGTTTGTTAGATCTTATCCAACATGTCGGATTGGATTATAATGATACATTATATATAATATTTTATTGTTTAAATAGAAATAAATCTAAGGTTCGGGAACCTCTTTCCACCTCTTCAAATTTGGGAGGGGGTGGGGGTTTCTGGTCTAGGATCCTCTTTTGGTTTAGAAACCTCATCTTCATATACTACTGCTTTTACAGAGATAACTGAAAAAAAAAAACGACAATAAACACTTTCAATCATACATGATTTGCATCACATACACAAGCAGCATAATAAATATATATAATTGGACAAAACAATAGCGCATAACTCAACATAAAAGCAAGAAAATCATTATAAAATCAGTATTTGAAAGTGAATTTATTATTCAGGTAGGTTAAAACCACAAGTTAGGATAATATGAAAGATAAAAAAGCTGTGTTACTAAAATTTAGTTGCAAAATAACATTTTAAATTAAACGCAAAAGCACCATTTAGAACTAATAGCTGTGATGCAGATTTTGCCTCCTTGAAAAGAAGAAAAGCTTTAGAAGTAGAACACTTGATAGAACGTAAGGGAAGCACAGGAAAACAAACGGTAACACAAATATTGGTTATCGTCATCATGGTCTGAGAGCTGGGTGGGGAGGTAATATTTAAAGATATTAGTCTTTACCATTCCAGGGTAAAATGAACGATTAAATGAATTATAATTGGGTTGTTCTCTAAAACGGCTCGATAGCTCTTTTCATAGAATGGCAGCTGCATATCTAAACGATCATTTCGACAAATGTCGAGGATTTAATACTTGTGTCCTCTAAAATCTTTGAATATCTAAACCTGCATTTATTGTGTTTAAAGCATATCAGATCATCCAAACATTTGGGATAACGCTTATTCAGAATTTTAAAAGTATATAGAGCCGTAGCAGGAAGACTGCGCACCTTCAGTTTATGATAACTACTTGATTTAAGATTTTCTTACTGTTTTAGGCAACAACCATTCTACTCTCCCACCCCGACTCTGGCCTTATATTATGGACGCCTACCCACGCGTGAATATTACCCACAGGTGACAATGCAAGAGGAATGTCATGTGGTGTAGATGACTGCGACCTAGTTCAGCAATCAACAAAACCGTTATTTCCGCTACTATCACTAGACTGGGAAATCATACGAGGGATGATTATGGAAGCTACCAATAGTGCACTGGCAAACATGCAATCATGTACCCGGTTCCGTATCTATGTTCGGTGTTGTCAGGTTTTCCATTTCAGTCGACACGGTATCAAACTAAGTCATGCTAATTATTTCAACCTCGAGAACCATGGAATAGAGTATATTAATTATATTAAGACTTTGTGCGGATGGGAGAAGTTCTGAATAGACACGTATTCGCGAATACAGCCGTGACGAGATCATTTCACCAGCGCCGTCAATCACGCCTGTTGTTACTGGGATGGTTCCAACAACAATACCGATTGGTGTTCGTATAATAGGTAATGTAGTCGTGATTCCCGCTACACCTAGGCCAACAGTGGCTGCAGCGGAGATGCCACACATAGCTTATAAAACCACAAACATGCGTTGATATTTTACGAGTAGCGCTCAGCTGGTATTCTGCTTCGATTATTTTCCCTTGTCCACAACAGTAAGGGTATATCATAGTTCTTCTATTATTAACAAAATCGAGTAGTATCATTACTGAAAAATCTTGTCTTGATCAGGTGCAACACGAACGCTCACTTCTAACCAATTACCTTTTTATTCTTTTGCAACAGTCATGCAATTATAAAAATAATCTGCCTGAAAAATATTTAAGTTTCCAGTGATTGTACGTTATTCTGGCTTTTTATTACATTCATATAGAAGCATACTGATTATGCCATTGAACGATGTCTTAAACGATCGTTCAAGTCTTCGTCCAAATATTGTTATTGTAACAAGTGCGTCCTTGATAAATAACTGCCTAGATTTTCTTTTCTTCGTGGAGGCAATGTTAGTTTTAAACACCATAGTCTCTGATTTCAACATTTTCGGTGATTTGGGCCAGATTATTTGCGACGGCGCCTCCTAGCCTCACGATAATATCTTAGATATCCACATTAGATATTCTAAGTATTCCAGCTTGATTTTCAAAAATCATAAGCCTGCCCGGGTCGACGTCAATAAAAACGCGACTGATAAACTCGGTCAAATCTGCTTTGCTGGTATACCTAGACAGATCCGTACTTCAATGTAAAATCAATGATGCTTTGAGGATTTGGTGAACGCTCTACAGCACCCAACTCTTTAACAACAAGATGTATTTATATGGGGTCGTCGAGTCTATTTTGCAACGGTAGTGTTGAATCAAACAGTGGTCGTCAGGTGGGGCCATGTACATAATAAGCAACTTCAAGTGGTGGTGCAAGTCCGTACGAGTTACAATATAAACCATGTTGAGGCGTTACCACGTATGCGACCCAGTGAGTCCCAGGTCTTCTTGTTAAATACAGGCAGATGATGCCAGTTTTCCTTGTGCGTGGGATCATTAGTGCAAGTTTATCCTACATAAAAACACCGCGTAAATGTTTGACTGTCATCATCATAGCGAAATAAATCGAAATTGGTCAATAGAAGGGTCAAATGCTCCATAACCAAAGACCTTAACCCCATGTATGTTCTTGAAGCCAAAGAGATAACAGAAGACCTTTTCCTTTTTTCTTCGTTTACGCGAGGCTATACGTCCCCCAGTAGCTTTTTCAGAGCCATCCTGGATGCAATTCCTAACGCTGCCGCTTTTGCAACCGCGGGAGCAGCAGCCGCTAACAACGTTGCAATAGACGCGAGGAATGGAAATATTTCTTCAGTATTTTGCATTTGTGCCAATTTTTAATGTCTCTGAGGTGTTTTCTCGCTTGGCCGCATGATGCTGATTAAGATCTGTTTGACTCGGCTACATGGGAATAATTCCAGCTAATTTACACTAGAAAGCCTCAGTGTAACCCCGCAATTGTTTCGTATTGCGCGTTTTAATCTCGCGAGCTGATTTTGGTTAAGACCAACCTTACCTTCGTGATAGGACATTATTATTAGAAAACTTAACAGGTTTAAATTCGAATTTTCTATAAGCGCATCAAGTACCAAAATTCAGCCACCTGTACCCTCCACAACAAAAATTTATCGGAGAGAATCACATCAATGCAACTGTAATTGGAAATAGCCGTGATGGTGGGGGACGAGTAAGATCAGGTAAGATCAGTAACAGTAAGTATATATCGACCACGTTCTGCCTGAACAGGTCCAGACGTTCCAGCGAAACGTAATAAATCGGGTACAACACATGAAAATCGTGCTGAGATATCTGCAGACCTGCGTAAATATTTTGACTGCGGGGAGCGCGAGAAAAGACACCTTTTAACGCAGTTCCATAAATCCTAAATGA
Source organism: Megalonaias nervosa (assembly GCA_016617855.1). Classification (NCBI taxonomy): domain Eukaryota; kingdom Metazoa; phylum Mollusca; class Bivalvia; order Unionida; family Unionidae; genus Megalonaias; species Megalonaias nervosa. The sequence goes on along the minus strand of JAECUM010026749.1, from coordinate 33,281 downwards.
CAACAAACTTGTTTCTGTGGTCAGTGTAGGGATTAACGCATGCTTCCACAATCCTAATGTTGTCAGCACAACCTGGCCAGTAGCGACGGCAGCGTCAGGCAAAATTCAATTGTTGTTAATACTTTTAAGAGTAAATATGACTGTTTGTTTGGTTCCGAAATTAACATTGTGAATATCTCTGCAAAGCCCTAATATATGACTGACAGCATCGCACACGAAAACAACAGTTGAGCCCCATGAAGTTGGAATCGACGCTGAAAAGCATGTCAAGGTAAATTTGGGTTTGTACTTTGTGGCGGTCGGGATGGGGGTGGTCACCAGCGCCAGGTCTGGCGGGTATACCAGCGAGTTCTGGGTGTACAAAAGCACCCTGGTCAAATTGATACTGGGTGTACACGGATTTGTTTTGCATTGTCGTTTGAGTCCTGTTACGTATATGTAATTAAATTGCTTGTGTGTTAGCTTTAAAATTCTCTTTTTATTTTAATTTTGCTTCATTACATTTTATTGTAATGATTATTTTCACGCGATTCGATATTTTTTTCAGTAAATTCAGTTTGTTTAGAACGGAAAAGGGTTTTACATTAGCATTATTTTTAGCTCACTTTGGTTCATAGATTTTGTAAACACTACGCGAAAACGATTGGCTATTGCCAAGGTAATTTCGGCCTACGTGCTAGTCTGAATAAACAGTGTTTTATTTTTAAATTTATTTCAGTGTGAGAATTTGATTCATTGATAGGGCTATTCTTGCATACGTGATAAATGGCATTTTTTTATTTATTACGCTGTTCAAATTAGTAAATCACGTAGCCTATCACGTGAACTACCATGTGATCTAAAATCGCGGCTTTAAACAGACGCTCCCTAGTAGATTTAGTCAGTTGTATTTTAAACCTTGAGGGCTCAAGAGGTTTTTATTGTTGATGCCAGATTGTTTTTGAAGATCATCTGTCTTTTGGAATTTAATAATTTATTCTCTAGAAGACTAAACAAGTGTACCTTTTTATAAAAAGTTATGGGACAAAGAAATTCGGTGGAAATTTATTCTGGAATTCTATACGGAAACATAAACTGCGATTCAATCGAGGATCTGTTACCATCAGTACAGACATCATCTGACGTCATCGCCTCCATATTGAAATTTCATCGAGATTCGAACCCAGATTCTGTTAGAACTGTTTAGTGATAGGACTTATATTTTTCAATCTTAAGATTAAATTTTGGATTATATTCACAAACCGTAAGTCCTATTTCCAATTTTTTCATTGTTTTCTAGGGAAATAAATTATTTTGTTAAAATATACAATACTTGTTGGCTTCACTCTTTCCTCTTGTTATTTTTGTACGAGCCTACACGTAACAGTCCTCATAAAACATCACAGACAGGCCAGTCGACTTCCCGTAATCGTTGCCGTATCTTGCGACTCCGATAATCGTCGTGGCAATGTCAACATGATCAAGAATTGCTTCCATTTCCTCACCATGAATGTAGTAACTCGCTCTGTCGAACAATGCCATGGCACCATTGTTAACAAATCCAAAATTGGCATTGGTGGGATAAGAGTAATGGTTATTCCGCATCAGTTGTCCCTCAGTTATCAAAAAAGGTCTCACTTGGAATAAAATACCGAGTCATATCATGCACTTGTAATTCTATTTTTTTTAATAGTATGTTGTCCATAGCCTGAGAGGAATACTACAGAAAATCTTTAGTTTGCGATTTATCTTCACAGGCACACCCATGTCCAACGCGGGATCAGTTGTATCTTGGATATTTGCCATTGTACGTTATCGTTTTCGTTTGTTCGAAGCCCTCTGCGAGATCTTCTCGTGCAGTTTGTCTCAATTATAATATTTGTGGCCGACTATAACATTATGAATCAGTTTCAGGTGCTTCGCTCCACGTACTCTGCAGTGACATCATTGGCAAGTTTTGATATTACATTTATCATAGTTGTTTAAATTATCGTGTCCAAACCAGCTCGATACTTGCATGGTCCACCAGCCAAGTCAACAACGAGGAAGTTATAAAGTTCCCTGGTGGCCTCCGCAAACATATTCCGAGACTCATCCCACGAGTAATCAGGTGCAACGAATGTTTACGAAGTCATGCGCGTCGATGCCACGAAACATCGGTAACATGCTATAGTTTACTTTAGGCACGTGTACGTATCTTTGTTTGATATGGATCACGTCAATGTTTTTGTGTCGACCTCGTCCTTTGACGGCGCAGTTATGTACAACTGATCCTCACGTTAACCATCTCAAAATCATATTTAACAACAGCTGGATTTTCTTCGATCCGGCGGGGCCAATAAACAATGCACGAACTGAGTCTGGAAACATATCACCGTTCTTAGGTGCTTTAGGCTTGGCCTGCGCAGAAAAATCAATGACGTCGAATTTTCTCTTTCGAGATGTCATGTTGTACAACACGATTGTTGCATATGAACAATAATCTCTTCACTCGTAGGGACGGTCCAATGGCTTGAAAGTCAGAGGACACTGGCACGTCGAAGGCTGCTTGTGGTAGTGGCACGTAACCGTGATTCATTGCTGAATTCGGTTTGCAAGTTGGATCCTTTGTTTCCCCAACCTCGAGCATAGCCTTGGCTGAGTACTGAATGGGAGCGTGACGTGAACACGGACCTATGCAGGAAATGTCACACACTGTGAACAACTGCCCACTGATAAAGTTCCCCAGTGGACTGCAGGCTCTGCACCTCTGCTGATGATGGTCCTGTTAAATGGCTGGGCATGCACTGCACACGATAAATAAATAAATAATATCTCTTCACTGCAAATCCAATGCGGATTCAAACACGTTGTGGCAGAACAGCGATCACAGCACTTGTGTTCGATGTGAAGCAAAGAAGTTCACGTTCGTAAGAACCTTTACCGCGAAACGCAAAAGTCGGTTTAAAAAAGTCTGCGGTGATGTCGCGGCTGCTTTAGCGAGGCCAGCTGGAACACCATCGAGTAAATTAACTTGGTGAAAAGCACATCTGGTTCTCTCCGGGACCTAGAGACAATTATTGCAGGCCTGGTGCACGGTTGGATATACGACTTGATTTTAACAACTAACCGAGGCCCGGAGAAGCACCCGTAAATCGTGGTAATGCTGTACGTTACCGAGATGATCATGTTTAGAAGGCCTCAAATGATATCCGTGCGCGCCAACGTGCTGACATAGATCTCACCTGCAATTTAAACGCGATTAATCATGCTTTCATTGAACGAATCGCCAGATGGACCATCAAAGGAGTTATGAATGCTAAGATAGCCACTATAGGTAAAGCACATTTATAAACATGAAAATAGCTGAGATCTACTGCAGTCCCCGTGATTATTTCAAAGGTGAAGCTGCCGTTGAAAATTTAGAAACGCCACAAGGTTACCAACGGCGTTGCTCGTGCATAGTTGGCCAAGCAAGAAGCGCTGTGGCAAATTTACCTTGCAGCACCAAGAGGTTCATCAAGCTGATCTTTTGTTTATTCACATGACGAGGTACGTAAACGACAAGGTCGTTTGCGTACATGCAAGTACATGCTAAGTATTGTAGATGATGGCAGCAGATACAAGTAAGCTGAGTCACTGACATCCAAAGATATAGCAAGCGTAGCAGATGCATTTAAACGCATTTACACATTCACAGCTAACATGGCCACAATTATTACAAGTCGATCCAGGAAAAGTATTTCTCCGAGCAGTTGCTGTATTTGTAACAAAAGCAAAGGTGCGGGGTTGCATTGGATATGCTAAGATATATTGCGATCAAGTCATTGTACAACGGTTTAACCGCACACTTGAGGAATGATTATTCGAACCTCAGTACGCCCCGGATTTGTTGAGGCCCAACAATAATGCGATTGGGTAACACGGCTTCCTTGAGTCATACAAGCACTAAATAATGAAACTAAACGTACAATTGTTTTATAATCTGCTGAGGTGATTCGACATAAAACACTCAACGTTACATACAAAATGATTTCACAACCACAACCGTTGGGCCCACTCGGAAATAATTTCGTTCTGTATCTGTATGTACCAGGGGATTTGGAAGGTGGATAACGTTGTGCAACAGACACTGTATGGTCTATTTATGTATTTCCAATCTTGGATCGAATTGATACTCCGAGGCAGCCAACATGTTATCATTTGGTGAATGCAGACCTCTATAAGGTCCAACTATCAAGTAGAACATTCGTGCGAGAAGAATTGCAAGTTAATCCTGCTGATACGGCACAACCGTATGCGAACGTCCTCAGCGCTCGATCGCATGGTTCCCGCACGCGTGGAGAAATGATTCCATCGGGGAATATCCACCGTTTGGTATCATGTGGCGACAAACTCACCTTAGTGTAACGGTACACACCCATCGTTTCTTTGACCGGATCATATTCACTGCGTCTGCGAATTCACGTCGCTTGAGAAGACTTTCCATATACATGTAGTGCCGAAGATCTTTTTGCACAATCAAACCTGGAACTCCTTTTGCCTTTTAAATTTTTCTTGAGCCACCGGTCAAGATTCAATACATTTTGGGGCGCAGTCCCACATTAATTTAGGCTTGCCCGAGCATTTGTTGTTAAATTTCCCACGACTCTTTTTGTTGACGTTGCTGAACAGTGGGTGATTTTTCGGATAGTCATATTCATTTACCAGCGATGTCTCACCTATGTCCGTGTGCACATCGTTGGTGGTAATATGCACCAACAACTAATCGGTATCCGAGGATAGTATTGTTGTAGCCGTACCGCGGTTTGATCTTGTAATAATAAAAACTCGTACATAATCAGTTGGGGTAAGTCCAGCACTGTCGCATCAACGTAGATAGGTTTTGTCAGCTTCAGCTTCGATCATTTTTTAGTGTGACGGCAATGAGTCCACCATCGAAGATATTTCAAATACTCGAATATCGGGTCAGTAATAAGCCTTAGCAGCTTGTCTCGTACACTATTATGGACAAGGTTGGTGCGAATACGTTTCCGAAGATTCTCTATAGTCTTGCTGAACACAGCATTGTTCATGAGTTTGAAGAAGTCTTTTTCAAAACTCGTTCGTGGCCTTTGTACGCAGATACGTATTCGCTTGGATGAATGCACACTGTCGAAACTGTAACGCTCGTTGGATCTGTGACGCACGCATGCCTAACCACAGATATAACTGTTAATTACAAACGTGAAGTACGTAGTTGTTTTTAGTTTTCAGGTTTGGTGCTAGGTTAGTACATTCTGTATACTTGCTTCCAGCATCATTTATGATCTCATAATGATACGGGAACAGTAAATCCTGACAGTGCTTCCGGTGTTATCGGATAATTAATGTGGCTGCTGTGAATCTCGTCCATATACTCTACGTAGACTTTATCAAAGTATCCGATGTCAATGTTACTGCAAATATTTACTCTCATCTGATCGATTCACTGAAATCCGTCAACAGGCATGGGCTGTATCATTACCCATCCAATCAAGTTGATGTAACTGTGTGGAACAGGGTGGTCATACCCATCTATGTTTGGGATGTTGGCGCGCGCGAATCGATGGTTTGCCATAGAAAGCCCACTGCGGATACCACGTTCAATAAATAGATACTGATCTATATCGGTGAGTAATTCCAACTCAACCTCGGCTTTGACAGCAGCGCATCCAAAGCATTCTCAGTGATGAAAGGTACAAACGCATAGCTATATCATGAAACGTCTCAAACCAGAAGCACATCTGTTTTCAATACATATCACCATAGTAATCAAGGTTTTGACGACCAAACGCGTACCAGATTTTGCATATTCAAAGTTGTTAGCGGAAACACCGTCGCGACACAACGATAAATGGAATGCCTCCATCGGCGGTAGCAGAGTTTCAGTAAACTTGTCCTATCACCTCACGTACTTGTAGAGATACACTCCTTTTCTTGTTAAAAACGTCAAGGTTAGTGATATTGTATCGGCGAGTGATTGTAAAACAATCATTGCAAAGTTTACTGAATAGCTTATCGAGGCTGAAATTCGGACACTGTAACAAGTCAAAGAAATGCAGCTAACCCAACCTAAACATCATGTATGTTTTCAAGTTGTTGGGAGTACACTGACTGGTGCCTTTGATGCTGCTGCGAATCCTTGCTTTATTAAATGGCCATCATGCACATGCAGGTTATGAATCACCACAGGGAGTTTTGTTTTATTTCGGTAAATTCGCAACTATAGTAATGTGGCACAGGTCACTTACATTTTCGTTAGTGGAGGGTCGACCTGAAAACTCTCAAATGTTATCGTTAGTATAGTCGTATCTGTGGAGAGGGGAGCTGTTGTCGTTGTCCTCAACCAAGTCCTGGCTACAGTACAACAATGGTGATTCAATTTGCCCGTCGCATCTTATTACAGTATTATATAAACCGTATGGAACTTGTTCAGCAGCTTGTTATGTGTTTGACGAAACCTCAAGAACGTCGACGGAAATGTTACTAGTTTGATGTCTGCGTAGATGATATACGGTACTTTCAATTTTTGTTGCACTGCTGTAAATTTTAGAATGTTTCTACAAGGTTTTGACATAAAGTAAACTGTGGCTTTTCACTGATTCCACCATAGTAAAAGTTATGCTCATCAGGTAGTCGTTAAGTACTACATACATGCACGCAACGGCTGCATGGAAATTTTTTACCATCGAACTTACTATGCCTGTATATTTTTCTTTGACAATTATTGATCCAGTCGTAATGGTATAACGACTCTGGACTGTGCAACTATAATAAATCAATGTTAAAATGCTTGCTTCGTACTGAATGCATTTTGCTAGTGCTTTAAATTTTTCAGGGTTGGCTTGGAATTTATTAGCAGTCAATCAGTCAGTCAGAATGTTTGACTCTGTTCAAGTGTTTTAATCAGAGTGCCAAAATCTGGTGTTAATTTCTATTTCATTGATGCTTCCTTTGTCCACTGAGTTTGTTCCTGCCTCAGTAATAAATAGAAATGCGTTTGCCTGATTCCGCCTCAAAAGTGACGGAACATTCCACTTTGTAGACTCTCTAAAATGGAGATTTAATACTAGATCTGAACCATTTTGCACTGGGTTATGTGCCAATCGAAGCCTCTCTCGGTCATTTTCGTTAATTCATGAAATAACCAGGAAGTAGTTGTAGGAATACACGTCAAATTTGTTATATTGGTGATTCGCCTCAGGAGCACCACAGGTATTACAACAGCAAAGGTTGAACATGTTTCGATTGTGACTTCGTCTCCTTCCGTCACCATATTGTTTAATGAGAACAAAAGTAGTTCAGAATATAGTTCCCAATGGCAATGAATTACTGCCGAGATTTTTTTCTCGACTTGATGGAAAAGGCCAAGGATGTTCCCACTGGGTTACGAGCATAACCAATCGGAATATTCTCGGCCTTTTACATCGCATAGAATAAACGTTACACAACTTGCATAGGAAGGAGACGATCATACTCGGAATGCGTTCTTAACTTTTCGGCAGAACTATATTGGTCTCTTATATCATTGCAAAATAGACGATTGACTGAGATGGAATCTAGCCTCTACCGAACTGATAATCTTAGGAAATTATATCTTTCTGCATAATTGATGACACAGCGACGATGGCGCAGAGCTGTAGAATATGCCTTTTGAGAAACCTTAAAACATGTAACAGAAAGAAGCAAAACGAACAAAATTTAATAAATTCAAGAAATGAATTTTTTCTTTAAGATACAAAGTGAAAATTTAAAGAGAAACATACAGTATTGTGAATTAAATCCCAAATAAACCTAAGTGTAGTATCACAAGTCCAAAAGTATAGAATTTTCTGAAAGAATTCCAATAGTCTTGAACGTCATGTTGTACCAATAGTCTTGAATGACCTGATGTACCAATAGCCTTGAATATACTGATTCACCAATGGTCTTGAATGTCTCGATATACCAATAGTTTTAAATCTCAGGTCTTTGATAGAGTTCTCAATTATCACAAGGAAGTGTTTCAGTCCAAAACGTTAACGAGCATTTTGTAGTTCCAATGAATAATTTAAATAAATAATTATTCCCAAATTATATATGAATGAAACTATAAATCCTGATCATGATTTCTCATGGACTAATGCGTAACAGAGATGAATACTTGTCTAACCAAATTTCCTTATATACAAATAACCATGTGACCTACGATGCAATAGGTTGCTCTGGAAAATCCGAATTTCCAAAAGAAAATTCCATTAACTTGTAAACAAGATTAGGCCTTGAATTTAGAGTTTAGTAAACTTTTTGTTTACAACTTATAATTATGACACAAGCCAGGTAGGCAAAACTTCGTTTATCAATTTCAGTCACGGACAAAAGTCACAATAACAATTAAATATAAATAACACCTCCCCTCATAAAGAAAAATAATTTATTCAATAAAACTCTCGTTTACGTATTAGTCAAACATAGTTACGATACTATAATCATTAAAATTGCATAGGAATATGTCTCATGAATAACACAAAATATACATAAAATAAAACAATATAGTACTTCCATACACGTGAGAGCGCGCATGCAATCACATTATCTTTTCCTTTGATGTGTCTAATGTTAATACTGCATTTCATAAAAATCAAACTTTATCTCAAGAATATCAGACTTTTGTTTTTCATTTTGTTAAGGAAAATAGAGTGTTGTGAACACTGAAGAGAATAACCGAAGGAGGAGCTGAACTAACATACGCTTCAAAATGTTGGAAAGCCAATATCAATACTTAACAATCTTTCTCGAATGTGGAATAATGTCTCTGGTGCTTGTTTAATTATTTAATTTTTTAAAAAAAATAGTACACTGGATCATCTACGCCAGTTGTATCTTCTTCAATCAATTACATCACCTGCATCAACAGATATTTTAAATAATTGACTAAAATTTGGAGCTGATACAACTGGTGCACTTTTAGGTAAGGCCTTTAGTTTATCAGAAGTTTTCTGACATTTGTCTGATCAAAGAAACTTGGATTTCTTACTCAATACATTTGTTAGAGGTTCAATTTTATGGGGAAATCTGAGCAAAAGTTCCGATAAAATCCAGCCATATTCAAAACTCGCATCAGTTGCTTTTCATTGGTAGGCACCAAAAATTCAAGGATAGCCTTGACCTTCACTTCGACAGATTAGACTTGACCATGTCAAGCTATATGTCCTACTAATGTTCAACAAGCGCGGCAAAACTCACTTTTACCCAAATTAACTTTTCGATTTACATCACTGTGTCGATCCAAGAATTTCTGAACATTTTATACCAAATGGCATCACTTTATATTGGTAAAGCCCGAGGATCTCACCAGTAAAGATACTGAGCCACAGTTACAGAATCTACAAAATCAACATCATGATAGATCTTATTTATTTGTGTTGGAACACTAGGAAAAGTGTTCATATTCACAAAATAGCCGCTTTAGTTCACTCTTCTTGTGTGGTTGTAGATGTGAAGATTGCTGATCCATATTGTTTAATACTTCTGAATTCCGAATATAAGTCTAACTAAACTCACTATTTTCAGATTTTATTCCATCGTTTACATCCTTACTGTGTGGGACAGTTAAAACTAAGTTAAGTGAAAATGATTAACTGGGCTATGTCTATTATCATACCCGTTTCACATATTTTCATGCCTAAGCAGTTTTTGTTTCTGCCTCCCATTAGTGCTAATGAGGTAATTTAAATCATTTACTTTCTTTTCAATACTAAAAGACCATAATATTTTGCCTGAAGAGGATTTTGGGGTACATGAAAGAAAGCCAGAATTTTATAGCCAGGTTGAAAACTTCTTTCCTTTCTGTGATACCTTAATTTCATTTTTGAGAGAGAGAGAGAGAGAGAGAGAGAGAGAGAGAGAGAGAGAGAGAGAGAGAGAGGGAGGGAGAGACAGCGACAGAGAGAAGATTAGTTCTTGCTACTTCGCAAGCCTTTGACAACTTATATCTGAAATCAGATACATAACCAAGAAAATTATTCTTGGTATCTTCATTTGAAATAAGTTTCTCTATTCATGTTTTCAATAGACCAAGGACAAGACCTATATTATTCAGAAATTTGACTTAATTTTCAGGCGGTGAAAATGATTCAAGATCTTGTGATAAGTCTTACTGAGTCGTAAATGACCAGCGAAATAAGTTTCATGGGCTAGACTAAGAATTTCCAGTTGACGTGACTTCGGAACGACAATTGGATAGCTCACTGACCACTCGTCACTAGTGGGTACCTTAGGTGGCTTCCATTTTCTCATAAGGACCCCATTTTTCGCAAAACAGGAAACTAGAACTTGTATTGTTTCAGTTTCGCTATAAGCCCTCTGAAACAAACACATTTTAGGATCTTGTTCCTGTTCGACAATGAGTTAATGTCGTTCGTCATTCTGATTAGAATATAGAGAATGCATATTAAAAAGAGGATCACTGTCATCAGTACATATTGTCTGATCAATATTAGGAGCTAAAGAGATCTCATCAAAAGGCTGACCAATTATGGTATCACTCTCTTATTTTCTTATTCTTTCCTTCTAGACACCTCTTATGCATTTTTTCCTTCTGTTCTTGTTTCTTCTTATATCCTTCTCCCTTCCCTGTCTTGCCCCTTGTTGCATTGTTGTTGCAGATAATGCGGGCATGGTGGGTTCCCTCCTCGGCGCTGCCATTATTTTAGCTGTTGTTGTTGTAGTGGGTAGAGGTTCGCTGGCCGGGATACCTCAGTGTGTACCTCGGAAGGGGGGGGGGAGCATGGTATCTGTCGGGTCTACGTATATCGCTCCTGCTGTTGTACCTGCGTTGTCCTTCTTCGTCCTTGCTGTATTGGGGGGGGGGGGGGGCTAAATATCTGGTTTCTGTTGTTGTTGGATTCCTCCCAGATAAGCTGCAGAATGGACCTTCATGCCTAGGCCCGGAGTATCCACCCTGCTGCAATGTTAAGACCTAGGTCTTTAATTACATTCAGGGCTCGACTGGGGAGCATCGATTCCATCTCTAGCTGAGTTTCTGCAACGTGTTGATTGCTTGTCTATTAGTTTTAGACTAGGTACGACATCTTCATCATCATTATCATGCATGGATCTAAGTCGCGTATGGCCAAATGGCATTCTGCGACTTATTAATGGCTGCACGGTAGGCTTCTTAAATTCTTGTCAAGCGTTAGGTAATCGAGTGCTAGCACTTGCCACTTTTAAACATGTACATAATACTTCTTAACTGAGGTGGGAATGGAGCCACACACCTGACGACACACAGGCTGGGTGCAAGCACGTACCTCAGGGATTTAATTTTTACGTTGAGTGGGAAAAAGAGCCACACACTCGACGCTGTCAGTATTGCATTCAGTCCAATATGCATGCCTGGACGTGGAAAAGGAGGAGAAGGCCGGCTGGAGTCCCCGAGCGTAAGCGTTAACTTTCTGAAAAGTCATTGATGTACTATCGATCAAATTCACCCCAGTTATCTAATTTCGGGCGGTTCCTTATATTGATTTGTGTGTAAATGTAATTAAGTATATTTAAGTATATTTGTGTGTAAGTGTAATTAAGTATACTTAATTTACATTGTTTTTGTTAGTTTTTTTAAAGTTTATTTTTATTTCATTATATGCTTTTGTAATGTAAATTGCATGTTGGACTTAACATTGTCCAAAATGAAGTTTATTTTCTATTTGACCTGAATTATTGATTTTTTAAAACTTTTATTCTGTAAACAGCTAATTCATAGCTAAAATATGTTCAATGTATTTGGATTTAATATCAGGATCATTATTAAAATAGATGTAAATATGTTTATTTGGGTCTGGGTCAAGGTTTTTTGCATTATCCTACAATTTACCTAGTGTACCTGACATTGTCCAGGTTATATATTATAATTTTAGTAACATTTTCTAATAATAACCAACATTTTATTTTGTAAACACTAAGAACTTTCTAGAAGGTTATTTTCCATTTGGTAATGGTTTCTTTTAGAAAATATTAATTTTGACCTGTGAGTATAGGCTCGTAACAGTAAGCTGCATATTATAACTAGGATCATGCTAACCAGTTATAAATTTTCCTACTTGGTATTATTTTGTAATTTGGCCCCCTTGTTGAGTTGTACTCACTGGTGGTGCTGGGGAGGGGGGGCTGTACCCGGAGGAGGAGGAGGTCTCTTAGATTGGGGCTTTGGCAGAGGCGCTCAATGTCGGTCGGATCTGGGTAGTTGTTAAGCTCCCTCTGTCGATTAGTTGTTTTTCATTCCCCCTGTCTGGGTCTCCTTTCCTCTTTTGTAGTTGTGTCTTCCCAGATCAGGAGAAGGGTTGTCCTTTTCTCCTGAGCTCTCAAGCTCCAACCCGAAGCGATTGTCAGACCTAGGCCCTTCGGTCCTCTTAAGGCAAGAGCGGGAGTCATTTCTGTCGCTAGCTTCATATATTCTTCTGTGCTATTGTTAGCTGATACAGACTACTAGGCACGACTAACTGACTGATCATTTATTATCATCGCTTGTGGCTATTAGGCATTGTGCGAGTCGTTCATGTTCATCGTCTGTCTCCATTTGCTCCTTCTATTGGTTCCCTTGTTCTTTCTGCCTCATCTTGCTCCAGTTTTTATGCTCTTACATTTCTTCTTCTAGCACTGCTTCAGTTAGTTTCCCAGCCATCCATATATAAGTAATTGGATTTCTGTCTATTATATTCTGCACAAGAATTTTTCGCACGTGCTTTACTCACTAAGCTACGGTTGCACGGAGGAGGCCTTGGCTGTTCGATCTGTAAACACCAAGATGCGGTCTGCATGCAGGAGGTGTTTGCTGTAATTAAGTTGTGGAGACCACTCTTTGTTTTTCTGGCCGGTCCGGCCTTGCTTTTTCTGCTGGTGTATATGTGTCATACAGATGCAAGACTCTGACTTATAACCGCTTTCAATGAATTCTGAGACACGACAAGAACTACCACTAATCCATAAAATATTACCTTGCTAAACTTAACTCCATACAATACACTCGTTACTGAAAAGTAAACATTTAAAATACAAACAGTTCATAAAACAGAAAATTTATTGCCATCACACATTCTTACCTTTGTTATTATTTGAATAGGAGCTATTGACACAACGGCTGTAGTCTGGTATGTGGTGATAACTTTTAAAATCTATACAGCATAGCGACCTTAGTGCGTTACGTCTCCCAAATAGATTAAAAATAAAGATAATTTTGAAATACATACATAATAGAGGTACGATGCTGATGTTGGATACGTTTTCCACTTGAATAAGGAGGACATGTCTTCACATTACGTTTTCTAGGAAGGATATACACATAAATTAATTTTTTGTATATTCTACACGCAAAACTTGATTATTCGATACATTCATCAAGTGTTGGCGTATGTCTGTTAATTGTTTACATAATCTAACTAAAAAGAATGTATGTATCTAAATATGGTGAAGTTTTTTTAGACGAATTACGACATTGATTTTCTATAATGTTACATGTAAATCTTAACTGCTATAATGAACATAAGAGCGTCAGCGTATTGTTTACAAAACTGCAAGTTTTAAAAGAATTAATTCACTATTATTCTTTCTCTCAGTTTTGGGGATTGTTAGCACGTATAAAAGAAATAAAGCAAAATAAATTCGTAATGGGCATTTTAGATGATCCTAATTATTTTCCTACTTTACGCGAAATCTTTATGTAAGAACAAAAGTAACATCGGTCGTTATCAAAATTCACTTTAATCCAGTGGCGTGACTATCTCACCACGAGCCCCACAGCAAACTTTTTGTACCCCCCCCCCCTTACTGTCACCTTAATTAATTTTTTTTTTCCTGGTTGGGCTGGGCCCTCAACACGGCCGGGCACCACAGCACGGCTGTACCTGCTGCACGCAACTGTTTTAATCGAATAGACCATTCTTTAAACATCTCTTGTAAGAGTTGTCTCCCGTGCAATGTGCATATAAAGAACAAGCCCAGTCAAAAGCGGGCGAAATATCCTTATACAATGTATGAACAACATTACAAGGCACAAATATATATTATATTATCTCAGATAAGTAGAATTACCAGTATTATTAAATTTCTCGCAACATAAAGCCATTGTCTGACAGCAGTTCGATTCAGGGAACAGCGTGAAACGTAACAAGTTACTGGGGCACATTTAATGTTACATTTAAAAATGATCATACAGATCACTGAGTCCAATTTTTAACAAACAAATTTGCTCTGTCCACCATGAAAGGCCATTATATTGTATATTATATTATATTTATCTCTTTATTTATTTCCGTATTTGTTGTTTATTTCTGAGTTCCATTTAAACTAGGGATACCCAGTTAGTGTATACACCGTTTATTTGATTTTCTCTACCATTATTTATACGGTTACTTTGAAGGACAGTCAAAGTGGAAGGTGCGTCCACACCCGGACTATACAAAGTATTACCAGTCACAAAGACGATGACAGTGCCGCATTCCGTGTATTTACTTGGAGCAATTACTTTTCCTCTCAAAATTTTTTTCTTCTTATCTCTCCTTTTTTTCCAGACTTGTTAGGTATCCTTTTTTCCAGACTAGTGGTGCTTTCTTTTTCCACACTAGTTATACATTCCTTTTCCACAGTAGATACACATTCTTTTCCACAATAGCTATGCAATCTTTTCCACAGTAGTTAATCCATTTCCACACCATGCATTCTTTTTCCACAATAGCTATGTATTCTTTTCTCAGACTAGCTATGAATTATTTTCACACCAACTATGAATATTTTGTACACACTAGTTATGCGTTATTTTTTACACACTATCTATGCATTTTTTTCCACCGCAGTTATAGTCTTTTCCACGCTAGTTATGCCTTCTTTTTTCCACATTAACAATGAATTCTTTTTTTCCACACTAGCTATGCATTCTTTTTTCACAATAGTTATGCAATCTTTTTTCCACACTAGTTGAGTATTTTTTTCCACACTAGCTATGCAGTTTTCATTTAAAGTTTGATGGAAAATCTCATTTTCTGGCAGCAAATACCACTGATTTCTTTTAACCATATTTCCGTATCTTTACTGCTAATAAGTCGAAGAGCTGATGAACGTTACATTGAGGAAATAACTGACAGTGATTATCTAATGCATTTACCAGCTCAGAGCGGTCATTGGAAGTAATTTCATTTTGTAAAATCTAACTTGCTTGTTCGTTTGTTTTCATGATGCGTTCTAAACGCGTTTGAGTTATTGACCTAGGGGTTAATAGCAACTTATCTTATGTATGTATCTTAGTTACCATCCATACGTGAAAAACCCAGTTTTGTCTTCTCTGTACCGGAAGTAGCTTTGAGTATGCCAGCGATGTGCATATGGGAACTTAATATGGAAGTTAACAGCTTGGCAGCAACTTATTCCTAATATGAGAAAATTTGTTTTCTCAAATTTGACACTGGCGAAATTGCAATAGAGAAATGTCTACATTTTTACGCAAGTTCAAAATTACCCGTTTCCTTTCCTGCACCAATTTCTTCTCTCTGCGGATAGTAGGTTCGATATTCAGATATCGCATACTAGTATCAAACCCACCCCAATCTTCACATACATGTATAAAGCCGCCTTTCTGCCAATATAATGGTGCTTACTCACCGGAGCTAACTATTTCGCCTCTACTATTCAAACTACAAAAAATTATGTCCATGGGTAACAAAATGTAACAACTACAAATGAGAGTAGCATATGCAAGGAAGAGTAACATCAGCAAGGGAGAGTTGTCTTTTATCTCTGCACTCTATACAAGTGAGAGTGGCATCGGCAAAAGAGAGCTCTCGTCTATCTCTGCACTCTATTAAAGGGAAAGTAGCGTCAGCAACAAAAAAAAAAAAAAAACTGTCTTATCTCTCCGCGCTCTATACAAGGGAGAGTGACATCAGCAAAGGAGAGTTGTCTTCTATCTCCGCGCTCTATACAAGGGAGAGTGACATCGGCAAAGAGAGTTGTCTTCTATCTCCGCGCTCTATACAAGGGAGAGTGACATCGGCAAAGAGAGTTGTCTTCTATCTCCGCGCTCTGTACAATGGAGAGTGGCATCAGCAAAGGAGAGTTGTCTTCTATCTCCGCGCTCTATACAACGAAAAGATGCATCAGCAAAAGAGAGCTGTCTTCTGTCTCCGCACTCTATACAAGGGAGAATAGAATCGGCAAAGGAGAGCTGTCTTCTATCTCTGCTCTCTATAGAGAGTATCATTGGCAAGGGAGAGTTTGTCTTCTATCTCTGTACTATCAAAGAAATTCCAATTTTACACAGGGAGAATGATTTTCTTCACACTCGTAGAACATTAAAATTACGACTAAAGCTGGCAGGACTCATTTTTGTTCTCACAGTGGGATGGATTAATGCGTCGAAGTCAGTAACGAGAGTAGCACACGTAATTAATACTGTACTGGGTCGTATCTAAAAGAAGAACGTCACAAAAGTTAACTTCATTTATCTTTTATAAACTAGTGAGGTCAATGAAAAAATTACTGTGAAAATGGCGAGTATTAAAAGTTTCATGGCAATTCATGGGCTTTCAACTATATTAAATGTGTTTCCCTGTGTATTTGCAAAGTGTGAAGATGATAATCCTTGTAAAGGAGATTAACATCAACACGCGATGGAGTAATGACCAGGACTCAATACATATTTTTTTTTCAGCTGCGAGCCTACGATGTTAGTAGACGTCGTGATAATAATGATTACGTTAGTTTCTCGTTGTCTGTGACACACTGTCAATCGTATTTCGCTTGCGCTAGAGTGCATTGACCAAGTTTTTTTATTTCACTGATCTAACCCGTTTAGCAAACTGTCAGATCGCAATGACTAACTTTTATCTTTTTACATTTGAAGGTCATGGTAAGTCAACGTTTCGTCACACGTGTTTCTGGATTGTCTTTTCAAAAATGTAGGTTACATCCGTAATTAGCCCAAAGTTTATCTTTCATGCATACAGAGGACAGTTATCTACAGCAAAAGCTAAAATTCAGATGAAAATATAACATTAAACTGGCTATTATTGTTCATTATAAATATGCCTGGAAAAACACCATTTAAAAGGTAACTGAGAGCACTTTTGATATATGTTACGGAAGAGATTATGCTCTCAGATGGTAAATGATCTACTGAGAGGAAAGCGCCTGTGTTTCAGAACAAAAGACAAAAAGTTGAGATTTGTACGGTGAGATAAGTTCAGAAATGTATTTGTACATCTAATACTCGCCTTAATATCAAAGTTTGATAACAAAATCTTTCGTTTCGAAAGTTGTATGTTTGGCTACTTAGTGGGAAGATGGAGTGTGACAGTATTTTGTTTTATGATGGTAAATCTATAAAAAAAATAATACGAACCACTTATTCCAAAGGATATGTTAGCTGTTCACAGCTTCAGATTGAGAGTGAATGTGATGATGATCTGCGCATGTACATTGCGCAAGAACTAAAACAAACTCTTCAACTGATGAATCGTCAAGCTCCACATATCTGCAGTAAACCCCTAAGTCATTCTTTGCATATTCAAAAGTAACATTAACTGTTGACCAGTCTAATAGCGGGCTGTGTGCGAATTATGATTCATCCTCATCAATAAGACTAAGTTTTGTAACTCTGAGCATGTATGGTTCGACGTCTAGGCAGTTTTCACCTGACTGCAAATAGAAATTCACACTGTGATATTGCGATACTTTTAATATTGTTCGTCCAGTTTTAATATAGCTTACTGTACTACTTATACTTTGTTTCAATGTATTGATATAAATGACACCTCAGGCTGTCTCTTGTTTAATTGTTGAATCAAACTGGGGGTTTTAAGGCTGTGCTGGCCCCGTGCGAAATGAGGAGAAAAGGACCCCAAAAACCAATTTCTATATCACTGAAGAAATTCTGGGAAATATTCATAAAAATACAGGTTTGTTTTCAAAAACCAAATTTATTTTTAAATAATCTGCTTTAATTATAATCTGTTTTAAACAAATTCAAAGATTTTCGGCCCCTCTAGCTTGCGGTCCCGGTGCGATCGCACCTTTCATAAAGGCTGTTACTGGTTCCATAGAAGGATTATTTCATTGACTGAAACGCACTATTCTCACAAATTTAACCATCGCTCTTTCCCTTGTGTTCACTCGTAATCACACCAGATTGTTCTCCTATAGACACTCATAACTGACATGATTCTGAATACTGACTACTGCCTGTCCAAGTTACAAACAACCAAAGTAATTTCGTTTGAACTGAAAAACAAAATTAGATGGTCTCTTGTTCTCATCTGATTGGGCTACTTTTAGATGCGGTCATGCAGGTCTGTGTCATCTATGGGTTGTTGATGTTGTTAAGGAAAGAACACAACCTTCGGATTCAGTACTGAACACTTTTGGCCAATTAGCTGTCCGTGCGCACAGAAATATAATGTTACGTGGCATACCTCTGACAGCTAGTTTATATTGTTACAAGCCAGTGGTCTATGCTTGACCGATTCTCGCTAGAAGTCATAAGTTTACCCCAAATTTCCAAAGACTTCTATACAACTTCAGTTGTAAATTAGAAAGCCCGACGTGTCCATTCTATACATAAATTTTACTCTAATCAATGTAAAACCACAGATTTCCCAGCTTGTCAAATATCTATCAACCGTACATCTGCATAGTTTCCTTTCATCAACTTTCCGTACCGTCAGCAGTTCACGCCGTAGAAACTCTGCAACTATCCCCTAACCCAGGGAACTATTTTAACTACGCCACCTTAGGCCAGTCAAACCATGGTTTCAAGGCACACTACACCATTACAACTGCATCACATTTACCACCATAGCGACATAAACGGTATCTGCCGAGTCCCTTCTTGTTTATCCCCTTGCGTAATTTACCGGTCTCCCACGTAAATATTGCCACTGCAGTCACAACACCAGTGTACACCACTAGATTTTAAAACGGACTATGCTTCCACAGGGTCACTCATGCGGTTTGGATCTGAATTCACTACTAACTGACCATGGCATCATGGAAATTCACAAACACTTTCTCTCCGTGACGTTTGCTCCTAATAATTGGCTAATTATTTCGAACTAAAAAATATTTCCATTGCACCGAATTCCAATAATCAAACAAGTAAAATCACACAAATCTAAGAGTTCCTTAAACGGGGTGCTATAGCCACTACAAATTTATTACATTATGTAACACATACGCATGCCTCTCTTCCAATTGTTTCATTTGCCGCACATCTTTTCCTCTATTCACAACATAATTCAGTTTGTAAAACATACAATTTAGGTAAAACATACTTATAATCGTCTTAATTATATTTCGTACTGCTACATTGATGTATTTGATGAAAAAAATTGATTATGTTACCTTACGTACTGCCTGGACATGCAAATAAGATTCTTTTGAATGATCTACAATCATTAAAAAAAAAAAAATGCTGCAATTTACGGACGTTCTTTAAAATAAATTTTAACTCATCAAAGTTCTATTGACAAACATGTTTTCAAACGAATACAAATGTAGTTTGAAGAATTTGTTGTAGTGAACACATCGTTGTGACAGAAAGTTGTGGAGACCCATAAATGAACTATGAAATCCCCCGCCTTTGTGGTGCGATATCAAAAATGGAATTTGGTCACCACAGCCATAAAAGTTATGTTATGTAAACTCATTCACTTCTATATGTATTGAGCCGGCTTTTTACGTTAATTTAAAGTGGAGTATTAGTTTTAAATACCATGAACTACGTAACTAAGTTATTCACAAAAGGATCTCTCATTATCGGCGGTGGTGGGAGTGGGTATAGACGAGTAAGAGAATTACACAAACTTCATGTTATATAGGCAAGATCAGAGGCGTAGCGAGGGTGTGGCAAGACACCGCACGTGCCGTTGGCGCCACTTAAGGGGGGGGGGGGCGCAAAATCGGTGAGCAGAACATAATTTTTTATTCTTTCAAAGCTTTGATAGGGGCGCAATTTTAGTTCTTGCCGTGGGCGCCATATGTCCTCGCTACGCCTCTGGACAAGATCCTCAGATCTGGTATAGAACGATCAGCGTTAGTTACTGACTGATAATGAAATCGTCTCCTTTACTGTACATACATTTCAGGTACAGCATATATATATATATATATATATATATATATATATATATATATATATATATATATATATATATATATATATATATATATAATGAGTAGCTTATTATATGTCGCAAAAATCATCTCTGTAAAATTTAAATTGTAGCTCAAATATCCTGCCGTAGTTGAGCGAACTCGCTTCAGACTTTTTCGTTAAGTTTCGCTGAATGACCACACCTTTTAGAATGAACAAGGGCATGCACTAAGTGTAGTACAGATCAGAGGTAACGGGCTAACTACCACAACATAGCTGTGGTGGCAAAACACATATTAATAAGTTGCTATTTATACCTTCGTAGTATTTCCAAGTAAAATGAAACATATACCGGTACAGCTTTTTTGTAGCACTCTCTTGGACAAAACTGCAACCAACAAGATGTATATTTTTTACTATATTCTTGGTTTCATTGTTGTTCTTAAAGGTAGGTACAGCAGATTTTATTGCTCAAACATAATGAAACATAACTTACGTTTCCTGTCACATCTCCAGCGTTTAAGTTAAAGAACAGTAGTAATGCGTTTCACTACATTTGATTTTCTGAGATCTGTCAAATGACGTCTAATTTGTTACTCCTTAGTGTGAGCTCATGTATTATAACCGCATTTGGAGAATATTATCTATCTATCTATCTATCTATCTATCTATCTATCTATCTATCTATCTATCTATCTGTCTGTCTGTCTGTCTGTCTGTCTTCTGACAAATTTTTTCTGTAGTTGGCGCATACTCATGCATGCTAAATTTCCACCTCTTTCACTACAAACAGGAAATTCTAAATGAATAACACAACGTCCTTTTTATCGTCTATCCTTCTATCTTTAAGGGAGATAAGAGAACATATATGAATATTTTAAAACCACCCCAAGACACAATTTATTATCAAACTCTATCTTCATATATCTATCTTTCTCTCTGTCTGTCTGTCTACCTAGCTACCTATCTATCTATCTTTCCGTCCAGCAATTTCATCCATCCACCCATCTTTTTATCATTGTCTCTTTACTAATAATCTGTAATTCTCGTCAGTAAAAGCAGGCATACTGTTTCATCAAAAACTCTGGGAAACACATCCGGCTAGAGACGAAAACTAGATCATGACAATGAAATATTAGCTGCTTTCATATTGAAAATTAATGGGGTTATCTCACTAGAGTGACCTCTGGCGAGCACGTTCACAGTAACTCAGTATAGCTGAATGGTAAGTTACAAACTCTAAATGTATACAAATAACTTAAAGAATAAATCTTGTGTTACGTATATCTCTGGGTCGAACTAGGGTATGTTCGAACTCACAATAGATCGACTAGGCTGAAGTCATCAAGGAACTATAGACTGACCACTGGGACACTTGTTATTCCTTTGGTTCCCAATATGGCGGATGGGAGACAAGCGTATATTGTATTTCTTGGAATACTAAAATTTCAGTGAAACGTTATAAATTAAAGAAGCAATTTAAAAAAAAATTAATCGTATTTTTTATTGAACTTTGCATGAGATATATTCCAATTTTGCCATCTTAGAGAGCAGGTTTAAAAGTAACATATTTCGATGATCACCTTTTTCCAAATAATGTAAATCGTTAAAAAAAAAAAGGAAACCAAACGCTTTAATGAATTCAACATTATTTCAGAACATTATGTTGATTTTTCTTTCGAAAAGTGAAAACAAACGTTTTATTTAATAAAAAGAGAAAATTGACTCCATCCATCCATTTTGAAGCGACTTATGACTACAGATACAGGTGCAATCACACGGATCGACCACAATTGGAACAATGTCGGCCTTTTCCATATAGTCCAGAAAGAAACCGCAGATGTAATTGGTCGCCATTGAGAACTATATTCTGAACTACTTTCGTTCACATGGAACAATATACGGCGGTGGAAGGAGACAAAGTCACAACCGGAACAATATCGGCCATTGCTGTTGCAACAGATGTCGTGAAATAACCTCGAAGTAGTTGTAGGAATACATATCAAGTTGATGTGTTTGGTGATTCGCCTCTGGTGGAGTGCATCACTTATGTTACGAAAGCAAAGGCCGAGAATTTTCCTATTGTGATTTTATCTCCTTCCGCCGCCGTAGTGTTCCATGTCAACGAAAATAGTTCAGAATGGCGACGAGTTAC
The DNA here is from genome assembly GCA_016617855.1 of Megalonaias nervosa. NCBI lineage: Eukaryota > Metazoa > Mollusca > Bivalvia > Unionida > Unionidae > Megalonaias > Megalonaias nervosa. Next base: position 11,031 of record JAECUM010026749.1, on the reverse strand, counting down.
ACCCGAGGCTTCTTACTTGACTTGACGGAAAAGGCTAATGATGTTCCAATTGGTCTACTGCTATCAGGGGCTAGCTCTGCTTCCTAGCCGAACATTGATTTTTGAATGTCTACATACTGTGAAGTAACTATGGGAGGTGTACATGCCTCGCATTAATCTCAAGAACAGCACAAGCCCGAAAAACCTTATTCGCAAATATATCCATATCTTTAAATATCAAAATTTGCTGAGAAAGTCACATCATTGTCTAAAGTTGAGAAATTAAGCAGGGGCCAATATACGATATTATTGCTTGCCACATACGCTCCATGTCCGAACTACTTCTTGGGCAATTTCATAATCTGGTTATCGGCAGAAAAGATTTTGCTCATGAACTAAGTTTTGAAATGGGGAATCGAACAACCGAAGACCCCCCCCACACACACACACGTGCGGGCGCGCGCGCCATCTGAAAAGGCATCAAGACTAATACACGAGTAAGAGCTTTCTTAAGCGTCCACGTGAAAGTTATACTACACTAGAAATATTGAAACTTCCAATATGACGATCATTAATTGTATATTTCTTTATACAGCTATTCCTGTGGAAGCCGGGGATTACTGCTCTTATCGGTATAGTTGTTACGATATCTTCTCCGGTAGCTATAGTTACTGCTATAGACAGACATATTGTGATTATGGCTGTTGTGGTTCCTCATACAGTGGTTCTAGCGAAGTTTGTTGTACGTAAGTAACCTATTTTTTTTTTGTTATGACTTATTAGGTCGTCACTCAGTGAATATGACTGGTCCAAAGCAAGTTCCTTTTGGATGAATTAAATTACTGGTATCTAATCCGATGTTATTTCAATAATGACGATAAAATATATTTATAAAGATCGTCTCTTAAGTATTACTTTGTATATTGCAGCGTATTTTGAATATGATCTATATTCGGGATAATAATTAGCTATGTTTATATGTTTGTATAAATAATAATAATAATAATAATAATAATAATAATAATAATAATAATAATAATAATAATAATAAAAATTATTATTATTATTATTATTATTATTATTATTATTATTATTAAGGCGGCAGCAAATCACCTTCCTGCAATTTTCATGATATTTTACCTCTTTAGAATCAAATATCAGATATAACGATATAATGTTGGATTGCACTGGGTTTGTTATATCCGGATATCGCTGTGTATATGATTGTTGTGTGTTAGATATGTTAGAACCATACAATTAATCTATTTCATGACCGCTGTATATTACGAATATAAATGCAGACGTGCAATTTAAGCGACGCAGTTAAATTTGTAATTATATCTGAGAAATTACAACTTTTCATATTTTTACTTCCTACATTTTAGTTCCAACATTCCTGCTATCATAGCTGGGGCTGTGATCGGTGGTCTTATCGTGCTTGGACTCGTGATTGCTCTCATCGTGTACTGCTGTGTGACTGCACACAATTCCGGAAAGCACAGAGGAGCGGTTGTTTTACCAATGAACACTACACAGATTAGGACTGTGACTGGTAAGTTATAAATCACCAAAATACGGAGTCAATGTAACATAGAAGTAACTCGATAACTTTGAGCATCTGTTATACTGGGTATGAACCCCAGTTTCGATAAGAGCAAGCGTATGTGTTTGTACTTTTAAGTACGGTGGATTCCTCTCTTTCTTTCACCCTAAAGGGAAGATTTTTCTAACCGGTTGAATTGTCAGTCGTAAGTTGTTAGAACTTGCTACTTAATTGATGTACTTTAAAAAATGTTTGAACTTTTTCATTTAATCCATCACTGCATATTTTTGGCGATCTGATCAAACAAGTCTATTCCCACCCACCCACCCAAATATATATATATATATATATGTATATATACTGCCATATATATATATATATATATATATATATATATATATATATATATATATATATATAAAGAATACAAATCATATGGCGAATAACAGTCCTTTCAAGTAAGTGCATTGGATCTAGCAAGGGATCGCGTACAGGAAAGCTGCACAGAAGCTCGGTCGCAGAACACTTCTCCTCCCCTCGCCACACTTTCAGTGATATAACACTTATTGCAATTGCTAACAACCCCAAATGGAGTTCTGAAACTAGGAAAGGAAAGGAATCTTACTGGATACGCCGCCTTAGAACATTGAAACCAAGCGGTTTAAACCAAGAAGACTAGAAAAAGACAGCCATGCACAAATAAAATTATCGTTTGCAGCCGACACATTTTCTTCAAAAAAATGCTCTAAATATTTCTTAATAGCCTACAAATACTACTATAACAATGAAATATCCGGGATATAATTTGCGCTTACATAAATGTACACAAAATAACAGATGTCGTTATGGCTCATCGATTTCTAGGTTAATGCAAATATTTTCCAGTATCCGCAACAAGTTGATATAATCTAGTTGAAACATAATACATTTAAAGGTTTAGTTCCTGTAGAAACAGCCATGTAAAGTTTTGCAAGCACTACGGTTTTTGTTTTATTTGTTTGTCTTGACTATGTTTTGCATATGCCTTTGAAAAAGACTCATTAAGAGTCGAAAGTGCTCAGGCTAGTCAGATTTGTTGTTGTTGTTGTTGTTGTTGTTGGGTTTAACGCCATTTTCCAGCACAAGATAGGCTATACATGGCGGCCAGTATTAATGGTGGAGGAAGAAACCGGGAAATACCCGGAAAGAACCACCGACCCACGAGAAGTTACTGGCAGGCTTTCTCACATATCCACATTCGCCGAATCCGAGACTCGAAACCACGCAGACAGAGGTGAGATGGCAGTGATCCGTAACGGAGAGCGCTTTAGGGCTAGTTAGATACTAGTTTTGCACTGTTCGTTGTCAATTTATTGCATTTATATATCTATTGCGAAATATGACTTTTGAAAACTAGCGTGAAAATAATTATATCATTCAATAGTAATATAATTCAATAATAAATGATGACAGTAACAATTTAGCAAGTTATAATGGTGTACAAGCGAGTGCTTTACTTCATTCTAACATCGAACTTACTTTAGGAAGCTTTTGGATGAATCTGAGTTAAAATTAATCAAGGCAACTATATATATCATTTGGTAAGTATTTCGTATACATCATTAGAGGAAACTGTGGTACACATCACATCATGAGAAGTAACAATCCCCCTAAAGGTTTTGACCTCTTTCTAACCTCTCCAGTGGCCTAAGTAGTGAGAGCGTCCGCCTCAGGTGTGGGAGGTGGCGGGTTCGAACCCCGACCAAGTCATAGCAAAGACTTACAAAAAAAATGGTACTAACAGCTGCCTCGCTTGGCGCTCAGCATTAAGAAGTTAGTGTTACGATTGGTCGGCCTGGTTTCAGGATATTGTGTCTGGATGGGACATGATGATATGTGTCTGCGGCATGATGCCCCAGTACTAGACATCATTATAATCTGCCACACTGCAGACATCGTAGACATATGACTGAAAATTTGTTAAAGCTACGTTAAAAATCCAAATTACACACACACACACACACACACACACACACACACACACACACACACATGCACACACACATGCACACACACAGACACACACACATGCACACACAGACACTCACAGACACACACACAGACACATACACACACAGACACACACACAGACACACACACTCACACATGCACACACACATGCACACACTCACACATGCATACACACATGCAATCACACAGGCACACACTCACAGACATACACACAGACACATACACAGACACACCCACACACAGACACACACACAGACACACACAAACACAGACACACACATACACACACACAGACACAGACACACACACAGACACACACATAGACACAGACACACACTCACGATCCTCTTAATATAGAACATTATTTATTCACAACAGTGGACCAAATGGCGGTGGTAACTTTGGCGATGAACATTTCTTCCTATACAACGTCCTGTTTTTTTTTTTCTTTGTTTTGATCTCTTTCGACTTGTCATTTGACCTCCATGTTAAGGATCTTGCACAATATTCTTGCTTTTCAAAAGAGTTTCGCTTTCTATATTAAGTCTGGTTTTTAGAACGATTCCATGTTTTCAGCTTGAGTAATATTTCTCCATAGAAACTGTTATTGTAGTAGTAGTAGTAGTAATACTACTAATAATACATTACTACTACTACTACTTCTACTACTACTACTACTACTAGTACTACTACTACTACTACTACTAGTACTACTGCTACTACTACTACTACTACTACTATACTACTACTACTACTACTACTACTACTACTACTAATACTAATAATAATAATAATAATAACAACAGCAACAAGAACAGCTTGAGCAATTGCAATGGTGGTCAGTCGATTGCAAATCTGCTCACTTTTAACTGCGTAAAGCCCCCTCACCCATTCCTTACTAACTCTCCTCGACAGTGATTCCGGGGCAAATCCATCACCTATATCTTGCTTCGACCTTGCATGATTGTATAAATGAAATTTAGTAGACAGAAGTGTTTGAAAATTTCAAAATAATTGCATTCTGTAACATGTGAATCTTGACTTCTTCCCAGTCACCATAGGCGTTAGAACCAAAGATGTCATATCTGTAGTTGTAAATTGCCACAGCGACAACATATTACAAAGTTTCGTTAAATTCCACTGTAAATTACCACAACGACAAAATGTTACAAAGTTTCGTGAATTCCACTTTGCGGTTAAGAAGATGAGGCAACATACAGATGGACGGTTGGTTGGTTGGTAGGTTTTCAACGACACTTTCGACACTTTATTGGCTATAATGTTGCTGAGCAAACTTCGGCATTGACACAGCTTGGCAGACGACACATGGTTTTCTGTGCGGGCACTTAACCCATGACATTTAGATTAAGAGTCGGTTGCTGTATCAACTGAGCTACCACTGAATCCACAGATGGACGGACGGATAGACAGAGAGTATCTCAATACCCGGAAGGTTTTGAATTATTATTATTATTATTATTATTATTATTATTATTATTATTATTATTATTATTTTCAGTTTCTGATTCGGCAGTTGCTCCTGGACCCTCATCTTATCCCGGCCAATATGGACCTGTCACATACCGTCAACCGGCGGGTCAGCAAGTCCCTCCGCCCTATACCCCGTTTAGTACCGGAGCCTCAGGAGTCACTGACCCAGCATATCCACCGCCGCCACCACCTAAATATTATTAAATAACGCCAGGGTTTTGTTTGCATCTGGAGGAATGCAGTGTTTAGAAAGGAAAATTTGTTTACAGCATATCGTGTTTTAACTGCAAGTGAAATCGTGAAATTTTGTTTAACAATGGGTCTGAAATTTTACTTATATATATTTTAGCTTTTACATATGTAGTGACGTTTTTTTTTTTTTATAATATTTTCTATGCCAGCAAACATTCTCCGTGTAGCGTGCGCTGATCTAATCATAAGCACACTAGACTCTATGTGGAACACGCAGATAACGTAAGTAACAAACACCGCTCAAGTTCATCTACGGCATGGGTTGAGCATGCAAGTTTTCACCCTTTCAGGCCACATTCTATCAAAATAAAGCTGCAAACCATCAGCATGTATGCATTTTCAAAGTCGTCAGAAAATGGAGAAACTAAATCAGTAAAATAATTGGCATGACAAAGCAAATACTTCTATGATTACCCTTTTTATAGTCACACCAACCTCTTACCAACGTGTGAATAATCCCAAACGCTCTCGATTTTAACTCCTTAAGGGACCTATACTAAGAAAATTGATCGATATTTTATATATAGGTCGGTGTGTCCCAGATATTACTTTAATAATGAGGAAACTGAACCATGTTTCTCTCACTATAAAAATTATGGAAACTCATCAAAACGGAACTAGGAGAAAATTCACAGCTAATCCTGCACATTGGAGTCCAAAACTTAGTCTCAAACCCGGGTGGGACGTGTGTGTTGCTGTGCTAGAATCTTCTACTTGTGCAACACCACATGAAAACGTGTTTTATTGACATAATTGTAAATTGTGATGGAGGTTAAATATGAATGAATTTTCAATAAAAAAAAAAAAATACTTCCACATGATCAAACATACCAAACTGTTTAGTGTTACCTGGAACAAAATTCGAACGTTTTTGAATCCCTTCTCTCTCTACTAGGCGATAGTAAGCTTAATTATGAATAATACAGTACCCAATTTACTTTGTTGTACTCAAAAAACATTCTACCTATCAACCCATCTAAAGTACCAGTTAGGAGTGCATTTCGTTGCAATTGTATTATTCGTGAATGGGAAACCTCAGCTGCATATCACCATATAAGTATGTAACAGAGGTTGTGACACACAACAATAAAAATCAACAAAGTTACTCGCTTGATAAAAAGTTTCTTTTTCTAACAAAAATAGAAATATATTTCATACAATTTATAGGAATTTCTATTTTGTAGCCAGGAATATCTCAAATTTGACCACAAAATAGTGAAATGTCGTGCTTGTTTACTTTATGATCTTTGACCCTAGTGACCTTGAGATTAGTCCATAATGGTAACCCTGTAATATGAATTTTTGGACATATGAGGGACAAGTGGTGAAGGTTAAAATTGCTATCTATTCTCATTAGTTACGTTATTAGGGTGAAAAACTGTAGTGCGCGAACTGAAAATCGCATTTTTTGTAAAAGGTCGGTGGATGGCTGTCATGCTTCATGAGTTTTGGGTTTTAATCATGATTTACTCCAAGGGAAATTTTTTATTGAAGTATAGGAATACTATGAATCAGTTTTAAGTATGAAAATTAAACTCATAAGAAGCAAGACTAATTGGTATGTAAATACTCATTAAGGTAGCACTAAATAGTGTTCTGCTGCTGCCGCTGCCAAGGATGTACACTCTAACATTTTTTAAGCCACCTGCTATCAAAACAATGCTCACCAGCGATTAACATGAATACATTTTTGAACCCGTCAGAGAGCAGAGAAACCGAATGAACAAAAAGAGTTTTCACGGAAAAAGATTATCCTTCTTTGAGTACCCATTTGACACTCACACCAAACTCCTTGCCCGCTACGCGTCAATAGCATTAAAACATGCAAACTTTAACCCCTAAGTTAATCTCAAACCCTGCTAGCACAGATGTATTTTTGCACTAGAATCAGGTGGAAAGATGGGATTTAAGTACGAATCTGTCTTCCATAAAAAGAAATCATATGAAATAGAGCAACCTTGTATGTTAAAAAAATCATATGAAACTAGGGCTACTTTGCACGTCTCAAAATATATCATACAAAACTAGAGTATCTTGTTTGTCAAAACAATCATACAAAACTAGGGCTACTTTGTATATCCCAAAATATCATACGAAACTAGAGTTACCTTGTATGGACAAAAAAAACAAAACAAAAATCATACGAAACTTGAGCTGCCTTGAATGTACAAAAAAAAAATAAATAAAAAAAAAATACGAATCTGTTTAGAGCTGCCTTATCAGTACTTACCAATGACAAATGATCAGTTTACACCGGTTTGAGTATGAAATATAATTAGTACAAATGTATGTTTAGATCATAATACTAAAAGTTTAATAATGTACAAGCCTTCTTTGATTTTTTATGTATGTTTTTTTTTTCTTCTATTTCTGTTTGATATTTAATTTGAGATTGCTGTGTTTTTCTTTTTACCGTCCAATCTTGAAGAGTTGTGTGTGTGCTTGCTTGAGTGTGTGTGTGTGTGTGTGTGTGTGTGTGTGTGTGTGTGTGTGTGTGTTGTAATGTTGGTGAGGGCAATTATATATTTTATAAATAGCATCACATATGAAAAAGGACTAATGCAAATGTACCTCTAAATAGGTTTGTAACAATCTCATCTCGATTATCAGGTCGATTAAAAGCTTGTTTGTTTGTTTGTTTGTTTGTTTTTGGGTTTGTCTTTTTTATTTTTAAGAGAGAGAGAGAGAGAGAGAGAGAGAGTATATTGCAAGAAAAAGTATAAGGCAGAGAAGTTTCTATGACAAAAATTAAATCTATAAAGCAGACAATTTCTTTTAATAGATGATTACAATGTACGTATTTTTCTCATATTATGGCAGAATATTTTTGTAGAACATGTTTTGTTGAACACGTTGATAATTTAGGCTAAACATCTTAGAAACATTGTGAGTATATTTCATACTGCTACATACATGTACTTGGTGAACCAACCGGTCATACGATTTTACGTCCTGCTTTAGAAAATTGAGCTATACTTTAAAATCAACATGCTATTCGTCAAAAACTTTGTTAATGAACATGGGTTTAGTAGCAAACAATGTTTTATTTTCAGCATTATCAGCAAATCAATAAACCACTCTAATGAGGAATGTACGGTGCAGCTAATTATCGTCAACTTATGCTTTTTCCTAGCAATGACACATATAATGTGAAAATCATTCATACTTTAAAAAGAAGAAGAATTATTAGAAAAATTCTACTTAACAGTTCTTTTAAGCAGAGATGTGGAAATATATGAATTAATTTTAAATGGCGCTTTCTGCGTTATTGACAGTCACGTGGATATTCGTTGACAAAACAAACGATTTTTAAAAGTTTACAAAAAGCATATTTTACTAAACCGTTTATACATACATACATACATACATACATACATGCATACATACATACATACATACATTACAGACAGAAGTTGTTAATAATCTGTCTGATTTTTCAGGTGACCGAGTAGCATTGTATAGCTCGCCAAAATCACCTCTTTAAAATATAGACTTGTAGCTAGTTTGCAATGACTGATCTCGTGACAGATCGTTTTAAAGGCTAACTGAATAACAGCACCTATTCAAATGAACAATGGTATACAGTAAGTGTAATATAGGTTAGAGATCGCGGGCTAAATTTATGTGATCACATATAGTTGTGTTGGCAAAACACATATAAACATGTTGCAATATATTCCTTCCTTGTAAATTTCGACGACAAACGAAGCCTATACAGTTTATTAGTCTCTCTCTCTCTCTCTTGAAGTAAATTTTAACCAACAGCAAGATGGATATATTTTACCATATCCTTGGTTTAATATTTCTTTTTAAAGGTAGGTTTTAGTACTCAAACATTTATTCTTATGATACAAGTATTTTAAATTTTTGTGTCATCTCAGCTGAGTTTAAGTTACAGAAAAGTGGCAATGCGTATGTGCTCACTGTAGTTAAGATCTATTTAATTACGTCTACGTTGCTCGTTCCTTGTCTAAACTTTCATTTAGTATAACTGTATCTACCTATAGCCTAACAAGTTTTCGTTCTTGATGGCGTGTACTCAAATCATGCTAAATTTTGTACCTGTCTCATTTCCGACCGGGTAACTCTGAATGTACAACACAACGTTTTTATTTTGTTTTTGTTTATTTTATCCTTGATCTCTCTATCCTTAAATGGGATAAGATATATAAATGAATAAAAACCACGCTCACGATATAGCATTATTGTCAAGCAACAGCTATCGATCCATCTTCATTCTCCAGCCCTATCTCTTGTCTGTCTATCCTACAACTCTCTCTCTCTCTCTCTCTCTCTCTCTCTCTCTCTCTCTCTCTCTCTCTCTTTGTGCGGTTGTATCGAAACAATTCAACCAACAATATTTGCCTCTGTTTTATCATCGGAATCAACTAAAAGCTTTAAAAAGGAATTGTCGATGTATTTCATTTTTCCCGCCAATAACGATTTTGTCAGAAACGACACTTCTAGATCTCAATGTTTTTATTTGTATGAAAATCAATATATAAATTAATCTGTATATTTAGAAGTTATTGTATGTGTACTGTTTGATATCATGGTTGGAACAATTGTTTTGGTAATTAGTCAACATGCATGCTTGCGAGTCAATTTACTGCGTTTACTAAAATCTTTCTATTTACAAGCAAAGGATACAAAGTATGTTTATTCATGAACAGTAAAATATCCATCTCCAAAACTTTTAAAATACACAAAGTATACTTATTAGCATATGGAATAAAGTTTCTAAACTTACAATGACAAATTAGCATGTAACGCTTGAATCATGATCCAAAAATGTGAACATTAAACACACAGTCTACTTTGCTGAACTTTCGAAAATTGATTTTTAACTGAACATTCATTTTAAACTCAGTATATCATTTTGAAATTCTCAGCAACAGAATTTCAATTTACTCAATTTAATTTTACATCATTTAGACGAACGAAATGAAACTTTCAAAACCCGCATATCATTCCAGTATGCCTGACAAACACAATTAAACTTTCAGCCACCGCTCTGTAATTTAAAAGATAAAGTCTGAAAAGCAATAAGTGAAATTGGAATTCTCGTATGTACAACATCCAAAATTTCAATTGCAACGTCCATTGTAGACCTACTTTTTTGTTCGCTACTGCGCCTCATAAGTTATATCACCAAGAAATACAATCTATGGTCGTACCAAGCCTCATAAGTTATATCACCAAGAAATACAATCTATGGTCGTACCAAGCCTCATAAGTTATATCACCAAGAAATACAATCTATGGTTGCACCAATTTAAACTTTGCCCTTTCATCGATGCTAGCAAACAAATCATTTCGGAAGTAAATGGTTGTATTTTTTTTACTCGGCTTTACAGGATGAAGTGAAAATGTATTTTGCAGGAGATAAATTCGGATTTATGAATTCAACATTAGTTCAAAATAGTATGCTTCTTTTTCTCTAGAAGGTGAAGATAAAAACGTATATTAAAAGAAAATTGATTCGACTCTGCAATTTTGTAAGCGACTACAGACTACGGATATGGGTCCACTAGATATTTGATATTAACTTACTGGTCTAGACGATGGTCAATGATTGAACTACCAATAAGGCATATTTATACACTGCTTTTCTGCCGAATAATTCTTGCTCATGAGCGAAACATGTGAAATAGATAACTGGTAAACTGTCATAACACACACACACACACACACACACACACACACACACACACACACACACACACACACACACACACACACACACACACTGTATA
>JAECUM010026748.1:0-16027 GCA_016617855.1 Megalonaias nervosa | reverse complement strand
CTGTGGAATTATGAACAACCAATTTTACTTAACGTTACCCAGTGACAGTTCCATGGAGGTGTTTCCCAATAACACTTTGTGCTGTTTCTCGGCAAAATTACCTCAGGCCATCCGATTGGATCACGAAGCCCATTGGGAAGTGGCTTTGGTAGAAATGATTCACCCTACACAAATCAAAAACATCGTCGAAAATCAAAACACTTTGACGATAGAAGTTTGGGACGAACAAGTGCAACAAGTCATGGATGAACGCGCTAGTACTGGTGGTGTAGCTGACTTTATCAAATCACCAAACCCCATGACTAAACGAACCACTTATCTGTTGAAAATTCCTGCAGGTTATTATTTTAGTGGTCAACATTTGGTGAACACCATAGCTGAGAGGTTCAATTTCATGTTTAGTAAAACTTTGGAGAAAGCCAAAAAAAGTGTCACAATCGAGTACCACAAAATATCTCGTCGCCTACTGATGAAATTTTCTGAGGAAAAAGTATTGGCCATTACATTTTGTCCTGAATTGTATGACATTTTGGGTGGAGACCCTAAGTTAATCAAGATTGCAAACGAAATACCAGCTGTGACCAGTAACGTGGATTTTGCGAAATATTTTCGATTCCTTATAGAAATGAACCAAGGACTGAATTTGATTTTTGTGTACTCCGATGTGGTGGAGTACAACGTAGTGGGACACACCTCCGTACCGTTACTGCGTGTCATTCCTTTCAAAGTGGATTCTGCCACGAAGGCTGACGAGGAAGGTGGAAACACCTATCACGTTCACCGCGAATTTGTAAATCCTCACTATTTGTCCGTCAGTAAGCCGTATTTCGACACTGTCAACATTACTATAAAAGGAGATCTGGGACAAAATATTTCATTCACCAAAGGGAAAGTCACAGTGAAACTCCATTTTCGAAAACGATTACTCTAACTTTTGTCAGTCATGTATCCTGTGTACCAAGGAGTCGCTCGACAGCGAGGACATGGTTTAGGTGATATGCTCAAATCGGCCTTTCGTAGAGTGGTTCCCATTTTGAAACCGATGGTGACACGGGGATTGCACGCCTTAAAAGATGCCGCGTTGACGCAAGGTAAAGAATTTCTCCAAAATGTCATCATTGACAAACAAAGCCCCAAAGAAGCTTTCTTGAGAGCAGGCAAGAATGTTTTGCTTCAAACGGGCAAAGACCTTTTGGGTCGGCGAGAAACTCCTATAAATGCCCTGGGCAATGCTGAGTTAGGCATTCCTGCTTCCCTGAGGCCACAGCAAGGACAAGGCAGGAAAAGACGACGAAAACACCCTTTCAGAGGACTTCACGCCCCTAGAGCTAGAAAGACAAAGAAAAGAAAAACCGTCCGAGAGTTAGACGTTTTTGATTATTAAAAAAAAAGGAAAATGATGCACCGAGAGTCTTGTGCTTGTTCCAAGTCGGCACTGGATCTGTTTGCCATGCCACCCACCATGATGACGATGCAAGAATCCCAATGGGTCGAATTTCATCCCGTCTCCTCTTTGGTGGATTCCGCTCCCATCGAGGTTGAAATCAAAGGACAGCCCGAAGATTACATCGATCTGAATAATAGTTACTTGTATCTAAAGCTGAGAGTGATCAAAACCGACAACACCAATCCGGGAGCCGATGCCGCAGTAGCTCCCGTCAACAATTTCATGCATTCCTTGTTCAGCGAAGTGGATTTGTACTTGAATAACAAACTGATCAGCAGTAGCACGGATACTTACCCTTACCGAGCGTACCTAGAAAATCTCTTGACGTACGGAAAAGAGGCCAAGAACACTCATCTGGATGCTTGTGTGGTATGGAAACCTGACACCGCAGGTGAGAACACGTTTAACGACAGAGCCCTGACAGCCGATGACGATCCTCACAATGTGGGTTTTAACGATCGTCGAAGGAAAATCCTACAAGGTCGTAGTTTAGAACTGATGGATCGTTTGCATTTGGACATGTGGTTGCAAGAGAAGTATTTGCTGAACGGAGTGGATATTCGCCTGAGACTCAATCGCAGCTGTGTCGCTTTCCATTTGATGGCTCAAGCCAACGAGTACAAAACCATCATCCAAGAAGCCAGACTTTACGTGCGACGTGTAGAAGTGTTACCTAAAGCGGGGAACGACATCAGTCAAACATTGAGCAGATCGACCGCCAAATATCCGATACGACGTGTCGAAGTGAAAACATTCACCATTGCTGCTGGACTCCGATCCAAGATCGAAGATCATCTGTTCCAAGGACAGTTACCCAAACGTTTAATCCTTGGTATCGTCAGTAATGCAGCCTTCAACGGAGCCCACGATCAAAATCCTTTCCAGTTCAAGCACTACAGACTGTCCAAAATTGAAGTCAGTCGCGATGGCAAGACTTTGTGTACCAGACCCTTCGAACCTAGCTTTGCCCAGAAGAATTACTTGAGATCGTACTTGTCCCTGTACGATGCTACGGGGCAACTAGGAACCAACGCCAGTCACGGTATTTCGTACGAAGATTATGTCGGAGGTTACACTTTGTGGGCCTTTGATTTCACTCCAGACCAAGGCAGCGACGAGGGACATTTCCACCCTATAAAATCCGGTCAACTGCGTGTGGAACTTCAGTTTGCAAACGCTCTCACTGAGACAGTCAATGTCATCCTGTATGCTGAATTCGATAATACCATAGAAATCAACAGTTTGAGAGAAGTCATTCTAGACTATTAGACACAATGGAAGACTCCTATCCCTCTTTAAACAGTGGAGAATCTTTGGACATGGAATGGGAGGATAGCGTGAAAACAGAACCCCAAGACCAAGTCAAAGAGGACGAGGTAGTCGTCAAATCCAGATGGCCAGAACAAGAACAACATTTAGTGTCCTGTTTTGCTAAACACCTAGCGAATACAATTACGGAATTGTCAAAGAAATATTGTTATGGATGTCAAAACGATCATCCCAGTCAAATTCAACACGATAAATGTATGATGATGAGTCAAGAAGAAAAATTGGACGAGTATCTGGACGACGCTTGGAGTCTCATCTCAGAAGAAACCGTGTTGCATGAGTGGTATAAAAGCTTGCGTGATCATTCCTGTCCTCCATTGACTACTCCAGAGATCTATCGCATCGAAGCTCTCTTAGCCCAGAGTGCGGAGACAAGGCGAAAAAACGGCTACTTGACAGAGCGTTTCAAACAAAAAGTCAGAATTGAATTGATGACTTATCATTACCTGTGAAAAAAAAACAAAAACAACACAAAAGAAAATGGATACCTGGGAACTTTATTACCTTTTGAACAATAGTTCGTATACTGCTTCTTGGAATCCTGTCGTGTGCGCTAAAGATGAACTACCTCATCGCAAACCTCAAGACCATCAAGCTTATGTCATGAACACGGACGAAAGTCATCTTCCAGGCACTCACTGGGTTGCCGTCTACTTCCCTCAAGAGAATTGTGTGGAATATTTTGATTCGTATGGATTACCCCCTTTGGAAGACGATATCATTGACTTTATGAGATGAAATGCCCAGACGACACGATACAATAATGTGAAATTACAAGGTACAGATTCCATGGTGTGTGGACAATATTGTGTATATTTTCTTCATCAACGCAGTCTTGGATATCCTTTAGAACATTTGGTGACTTATTTTGATCGTCACTCTTCTAGAAACGATGAGAAAATAGATCGATGGTTTTGTGACCATTATAGTTATCTTTTGTCTTTAGCTAGGAAACGTAGAGTACATCAATGGCCTCATGACTTCCATCAATGGAAATCTCACATGATTTCACAACGTTGTCAACCTTGTCAAAAATAATTTGTTTGATGTTACTTGTTACTTGTGACTTATGACTTGTTACTTGTTACTTGAATAAAAAATGTTGTGTTTTGAAAAAAATGTGTCTGTCGTTTGTTTTCAAAAAAACACTGTGAATATATGCTCTTTGACTTCTTTCTATCCCTCATCATGACATTCGCTATCATAGCGTTCCGACACTAAAACCGAGTAGGGATGTTTTCTATCGCGTCCGCGTTTGAACCATATAAAGCGGGTGGGTCTCCAGTCTGACCATTCACTGTTGACTCGTCAACCTATGAAGATGCCTTCCAGACTAGCCCAGCTGAACGAAGCTTACGTCAATTTACATCGTGTCAGGCTAAACCTGATACCGAAGCCTGAAGAAATAGAGAATGTTAGGATGCTCTCCACAGTCCAAGGTCTGATAGAAGAGATGTTTAGAGAGGAAATTAAAAAAGAACAAGAAGAATGGACTGAGAAATACAGACTTCAGAAGAAGCAGAGAAAAGAACAACAGCAGCAGCAGCAGCAGCAGCAGCAAGAACCAGACAGAGGTTTTGTGGACTGTCGAGTAGACACCAAAGAATTCTCTTTCTCTTTTCGCAGAAGCAGACCGTATCCAATAGGAAAGCCTACTGCCAGACGGGGACGCAATCTTAGACAGTAAAAAAAGATTGCCATTACTTATGTGAACACAAAAAAACAGTCCTTTTCAGGGCTACCCAATACTCTCGAAAAGACATACTCATTCAATTTGCCAAAATTTGTAATTAGAAAATAGAAGTGTGTCTTTAAGCACTTCGTTTCTTTTGTCAGTAAAACAAAATATTTGTGTGTTTGTATGTTTAAAAAAAAAATAGAAGTGTGCCTATAAGCACTTCGTTTCTCTGTCTTGTCCAATCGTGTCTGTCTGTGTTTGTAAGTAAAAAGTAAAAAGTCAACGTGAGTGCTTCTTTTAAGTCCGCGCGTTACATGTGATGGTAAATTTGAGTGCTAGGGAATGTTTACCTTCACGTCCGTGCTACAGGGATATAAAGCCAAGAGCACGTCAGTCTGGCTACCGACGTTGACCAGTCAATATTAAAATGAATAACAGAATAAGCAAGCTATTGGAGCTCCAAATGCACCTGGAGTATGCCAGGCGGTTGCTAGATGAGCTGGCTATGGAGGCTTTAGCCGAAGAAGCCAGGCTTGAAGAGGAGGAGAAGAAAAAGAAAGAAGAGGAGATGAGAGGGATTCTACCTCACCTCATGCTAAGACCTCTGTGTGAGGTCAAGCCTGAGGTGAGGACGCCTCCACAGGCAGTAGCAGCACCACAACAAAGACAGCCACAACCTCTGCCGCCAGTACCACCAGTACCAAGAGCCGCTGTCCTCCAGACAGAAAACTGGGAGGAGGAATTGGAAAGACAGAGGCAAGAGTGGGAGCCTCGGCGTCAGCATCCCAGGGTGTTGAATAGAAGAAGAAGGGAACAAGTGTTCACTATCCCTCAAACTGAGGAGTGGGATAGTGAAGCCAATCAACCTCCCTCTGCGCTCCCAACCACACGCATCAATTGGGAGCAGGACTGGAGCCGGCGATGCGTGTGTGGTGCCCGCCCTGGGAGATGTCATCATTAACCAGGTGCATTTGCAGTTCTAAAAAACAGCCCTTTTCAGGGCTAACCAGATCTCTAGAAAAGAGAACCTATTCAATTTGCCAATTCGTGTGAATGTAGTGTAGTGTGACTATAAACACTCACTCTTTACTGGTGTGTGTGTGTGTGTGTGTGTGTGTGTGTGTGTGTGTGTGTGTGTTAGCATGCACGTTCGTTGGTGAGGATAGTATATTGTGTGTGTGTTTTATGCTTGCTCGTTCGTTGGTGAGGATAGTATATTGTGTGTTTTATGCTTGCTCGTTCGTTGGTGAGGATAGTATATTGTGTGTGTTTTATGCTTGCTCGTTCGTTGGTGAGGATAGTATATTGTGTGTGTTTTATGCTTGCTCGTTCGTTGGTGTGGATAGTATATAATATGTTTTTTTCTCATCCCGATTGTGTGAATGGTATATTTGTGTGTTTTATGCTTGCTCGTTCATTGGTGTGGATAGTATATTGCGTGTTTTATGCTTGCTCGTTCGTTAGTGAGGATAGTATATAATATGTTTTTTTTCTCATCCCGATTGTGTGAATGGTATATTTGTGTGCTTTATGCTTGCTCGTTCATTGGTGTGGATAGTATATTGTGTGTTTTATGCTTGCTCGTTCGTTAGTGAGGATAGTATATTGTGTGTTTTTTATGCTTGCTCGTTCATTGGTGTGGATAGTATATAATATGTTTTTTTCTCATCCCGATTGTGTGGATGGTATGTTTGTGTGTTTTATGCTTGCTCGTTCGTTGGTGAGGATAGTATATTGTGTGTGTTTTATGCTTGCTCGTTCATTGGTGTGGATAATATATTGTGTGTTTTTTTTTTCTCATCCCGATTGTGTGGATGGTATATTTGTGTGTTTTATGCTTGCTCGTTCGTTAGTGAGGATAGTATATCATATGTGAAGTGAGTGTAAGGCATGTTTTCCTTCACGTCCGTGCTTGAAGTATATAAAAGCATAGCGTTCGTCATTCGCGCCATTCTACACAGAATAAAAAGGAACAGCAAAATGGATTTAGTCAACAAGTTAAGAGATAGTTGGTGCTGGATGGTAGATGCAGTCTATGTAGTGGAAAAACTTCAAAAGGAGTGGAGGTTTCAAGTCAGCCTAGACTTTATGGCGAGACTCAAAGCAGCAAGTTATCATTTGCAAATGATAATAATGGAAGAAGCAGATAAGTTGAGAGGTTTCAACTATCCGAAATATGTGAGAGTAGGAACCTTGAAGGAGATTTTGGATATTGTCGTTGAATTGGAATCTTTTTTGGAAGGTATCTTCTCTTTAACAGAATGGCCTTTTGTCAAAAAAGGCTTAGACAATATCAAGAAAGCGGAAGACCTAATGAGAAAAGTACTGAAAGAAGAAGTGGAAAAGATCAAGGAAACGTGGAAGAAAGAAAGAAAGGACAAAGAAAACCAAAAAAAGAAAGAAGAGTTTGAGAAACTAAATCAGAACTGGATGAAAATCCAACAAAAATTCAGAGCTCTCGGACATCCTGACTGGATGCCCGAAGAAGAAAAGAGAAAGAAGAAAGGAATTATTGAGAAAATCAGGACATGGTGGAAGAACTGGAGAAGATAAAAGAAGAAGAAGAACCCAAAGGCCCTTTTCAGGGCCACTTCCAATGCCTCGAAAAGATCTTAATTTTCATTTGGTCTCCACCCTAAACGAATATATAAAACCCTTCCTCTACTAAAAAACACGAACGCTCTTGATTCGTGTTTGTCTATAGCCCTCTCTCAGGTAGCCTGACGTCACAGTACTTCTCTTTTTGCTACATTGTTACCAGTGTGACGTCATGCCACCTGTTGCTTATCGCTATACAAACCCACAGTATACTAGTCGCCGCTCTACAAAAATTTCCATTGTCGCTATACAGGCCCAGGGTGTGCTAGTCACTCTACCCAATTTCCATTGACGCTATACAGGCCCAGGGTGTGCTTTTATTTCTTGACGCTCTTGACGCTATACGGACCCGGGGGGGGGGGGTCTGTAATGCTAATTCCCATTGACGCTACGGTAACCCCTATTACTACTTACGTATGATAGCATTGATAAAGGACAGCCTTGTCAGACTGATCTCTGTATTTCAAATTTTGTCGTGATACCACCATTAACCTGTACTCTAGCATTTATATCTCTGTACAGGATTTCAGTCCATTTACGGAAAGTTTCTCCGAAACCAAATTTTTCAAGCACTTGTTGCACATAGTTGTGTTCAATTCTGTCGAAGGCTTTTTCTTGGTCGAGAAGCACCATAGCGCCTCTCTGACCTGATTCTTTTATAAACTCAATGATCGTTTTGATATTTAAAATATTATTCTGTATATCATTCCCAATTGCCCCACACGTTTGATTTCTGTTTATTATTTTATTCATACATTTCTTTATCCTATTGGCTAATAATTTGCTTAAAATTTTATAATCATTATTAAGGAGGGAGATGGGCCTCCAATTTTTTAGATCCTTCCTATCTCCCTTCCCCTTATATATTAGTATAATTAGCCCTTCCCTCATTGTATCTGTCATTTTATCATTTCTTAACAATATATTATTGTATAAGGATTCCAAGATTGGCGCTAACTCACGCTGGAATTTTTTATAAAAGTCCCCCGTGAGTCCATCTCTCCCTGGTGACTTCCCTTTGACTAGGGAGTTAATAGTTTTAACAATCTCTTCTGTCACAATAAAATCATCACATAAGTCTTTATGTACTGATGTAATTTTTTCACATTTAATATCTTTTAAATATTCAGGTATTATCTCCCCGTTAATATTCTGAGTGCCAATTTATTATTATCTGCTATTCAAAACACATACCAATCATACAACTTTACCCATTAACTTTATACACATACACCATTAATACTACATAAATATAAGATTATCATTATTATTACTCTTATTTTATTATTATTATTATTATTATTATTATTTAAGATACAAAACACATACCATTCATACAAATATACCTCTTAAATTATACCGTCACTATTAATACAACATAAATATAAGATTACTATTAATATTACTCTTACTATTATTATTATTATTATTATTATTACCACATCAACCACACAGGACTAACATTATCTCATATTCTTACTATTACTATTCAAATAGTGATACTAATATTTTTATTATTCATTGTTGTAATTATTATTATTATTTTCATTATCACTATCATAACTAATTTGCCCCCATTTAAAACCTAAATAGCATTAACTCACCCCAACCATTCAACTCTACCTGTCTTTTATACACGGTCACTTTTATTACTACATACACATACCACTATTATTGTTATTACTCTCATTATTATTATCATTCTTATCATTAATATTATTAATATAATTATTATAAATATTATTTTATCCTTACAGTACTACAATTCTCTCATATACTATTACTATTGCTACCAAAAATATAAAACATATTATTATAATCATCATAATTATTATTACCCCTAAATACCATCACTGGAACCAAATATATAAATAGACACTACCCAAAACAAATAATAACCACTATAATCAACCCAATGAACTACACAAACTGCAAATCAAAACCCACATTAAAATATCTGTATTTTAATTAACAAAACCAACTATAATACCTTTACAAACATACTTAATAACCACTCATACATAAATTCACCCCTATTATAACCATTACTACTATTATTATTGCTCCTAGTAATATTACCAGTGTTATTCTAAATATTAATTTTAATAAGTCTTACAGATACTATCAATAATACATATACACACTATCGCTATTATTATTGCTATTAATTTTATTATTAACACCATTAATATTATTATTCGTAATAAATATTATTATTATTATTATTATTATTATTATTATTATTGGTAATTTAATACCAGTATAATTAACATCAATAATTGCTCCCAAATATATATACATTTTGAACAAATACCCCTAAAACAATCATTCCACATCTACTTGGATATTAATAACAGGAATACTATTCTTTTGCCACAACTATACTTAATAAACACAATTTGATCACCTCATTACAATTATAATCAATATTTTTATAATTATTACTAAAGTATTCATACTTATTATTAAAACTATTATTGTCACTATATCAACATAATTTGATCAACTCATCACTATTACAACCAATGCTAATTTAATTATTATTATAATTATTCACTCTTACTATTACAACTATTATTGTCACTACAAACTGTACACATTAAATTAAATATTTTTATCATATAACCATCTAAACAATTGTTACAGATACTAACATCACAAAACTCATTATCCATTAAAAACATCACACTATAATAACCTTAACTATAATCAGTCCTCACAAAACTATTAATACTAAATCCTTACCTTTACAAATATAAATTATCGAACATAATAACCAATTAATCACAAATATAATTAACAATCTGCATATTCATATATTCATTTATATTATAGTTATCTGTACACATATTAGCATTGTATTAAACCTACTGCCAACACAAAATATTAATATTAACATTATTATTGTTAATATTGTTATTAATAATATTATTATTACAACTACTTACTATCAATAACAGAAAGGTAAGTGTTAAGGGTAACGCCATTACTTAAAAATTCAGATACAAAACATCAGGTAAGGTGGCACACCAAAACAACAACTCACCCTATCAACAACAACAACTGATCATGGAATCACGCCCCAAAACTCAGAATGAAACTCAACAACACGAAAAGACAAGAGGCCAACAAAAAATACAACCTCAGCATAAAATTAAGTTGGATTACACAAACATGAAAAACCCAAGCTACCAAGGAGACTAGCCATAACCAGGAAGGACAAGACACACCCAGGACCTTCAACACTGGAACATCCCATACCTCAACCTCAACACTACAAATAGTCAAAACAGTACTCGAAAGCAATACCAGAACATATACAAAATCACAAACAACCTTACTACCACAGTCCATCAAAAACATAGAGGAAGCAATACTAACACTCCACCCTGATCCAAAGAGAAAACCCATAACAATCCAAGTACAAGTGGGAACAATTACACCAGCAGAATGCTACAAGGGGCAAAATCAGGATGCAGCAATTAGTCCCATGACCCAACCTAATTCACCAATAACAATACCAAAACATCAGCAGCACTGATACCAAGTAACATAATAGAAACAACAAAAAGCAGTGAAACTCAGGACTTCAATAATCCAAACACCAACAGTGCTGACACCACAGAATTAAGGAAAACACCAACCAAAACCATACAACACAATAACAGAAGGACCGCCACAATGAAAGGAATAACATCAATACGAAAACTGGTCCTGAAACCTATACACCTCACCAAGAAACAAGAACCAATCCCCACCCTAAACAGAAAAAGGCCAATAGAACATCAAGAGAGCAATAAAGCCACACACAACAATAAACCCAAGCGGAAATGCAGCATACATTCTAGCCAGGATGCGGGACCATCCACTTGCTCCACCTGAGCCCAAATACAAGGGACAAAAAAGGCGCTAACAGACAGTAAACAAAACAAAGAAAAATAACTAACAACATCAGCATCCTAAACCCACTTGAGACAGAATATGAGGAAAAAGCAAAATCACCAAAACGGAAGCAACCACTAAAGGGAGGAAACAAATCCAAAACAACAACCAAAATACACACTCAGACAGGAATTAATAATGAAACAACCAATGCAGGAAAAGCAATGAACACCACCACTACTATAGGAAATAACAACAAAAAAAGTACACCCTCAACACCTTCAGAACAACCGACGGACAAGGGGACTTATACACAAGACAACAGGAGCACAAACAAGCACAACAACACAGCCAGATATATCATCCATAACAGCCAAGAAGATGGCCCCTCCACTCTCAGTGCATACATAGACAAAATAGACAAAGATGACACTCGAACTGAAAATTCAACAGAGCGAGGCCAACAACATTAACAGCACACAGCTAATAACCATAACTCAGATTCCAACGACCAGAGCACCACTCCCAAAGGAAAATATCCAATCAAAGGACCAAACAACACCAAATGGATCAACAACACCAAGCCACCCAACCATCTAAACCGAAGGGCCTCAGAAGCAATCAGCCAACACCACACAGACCACACCATATCCAACAATAATAACACCAACACCACTCCGAGAAAACAAAAATACCATCCGGCACAACTCACCCTATTTATCAGCAGCCGAGACAAAAACTTCATCAAAACAAACACAGCAACACTAGCATCAAATCTGAGAAAACAACACAGAGACGAATTCCAAATCGTACGAACTAAAACCAATAGCATTATCATATGGTGCAAATCAAAGCAACAGGTGAAAAGTTACCTTGCAATCAAGGAAATAAATGGGATAAAAGTAAACGTCCAACGACACTAGGAAAAATACATTCCCTACAGAAACAAAAAACAACGGCCTAACAATACCAAAGATGAAGTGGAAGCCACCTACCAAACAAAATTCAGAGGAAATCACAACTCCACATTAACTATATGACAATGGAACTGCAGAGGATTATTAAAAAAACCACACTGAACTGGTTGCAGCCATCAACAACGCCACCAGAAAACCAGACATAATATGCCTCCAAGAGACCATGTTACCAAACCACTGCAAGAAACCACTACAACTCAGAGATTACGACACCACCTTCCACAAAAATAGACCGAACGGAGCCAAGGGGGGAGGAGTAGTGACCTACATACACAACTCTATACCCGAGGTTACTGACCTAGATACAAAAACAAATCTGGAGCCAACCCAGCTAGAACACCAAGGAGTCCAAATCAGACTTGGAAAGAACAAGTACACGATCTACAACATATACGACCCACCTACTCACGCAAGCAACTCAAACAATAGCCTCAAACAAATTCTACAGCATCGAACCAAACACGTCATAATATGTGGTGACTTCAACGCCCACAATCAAGAATGGGGAAGTAGCCACACAGATCTCAGAGGAAAGAGACTAGAAAAATTCGCCAGGGGCAACCAACTACTTATACTTAACACAGGTACCCCAACAAGAATCAACCCCATCAGTGGACAATTCTCCACCCTGGACCTCACCCTTGCCTCGCCGTCGATAGCTCAGATATCGGAATGGGAGGTACATGAAGAAAATGCCCTGGGAAGTGACCACTTCCCCATAATCACTACCATTTATTTACAAGACACAAGTTAACAACGAAGACTCCCCCAACGATGGAAACTAGAGCAAGCCGACTGGAATTTATTCCAAGCAATGCTACAACATAACACCTTGACGACCTCAGAGATGAAGACCCAAATCAATACTACAATAACAATAGAAACAGCGATTAATGAAGCTGCGCAGACATCAATTCCTAAAACGAAAGGAAAAACAACTACTCCAAAACCCCCATGGTGGACCGAGGACTGCAAAAACGCCATTCATAATAAGAAACAAGCCCTAGCCAGATTCAAACGAACAAAAATATCCACCGACTTCAAGAACTATAAACAAAAAGAAATCCAAACTAAAGAAATACTCAAAGAAGCAAAACTGAGCTCCTGGAAGAAATACTGTTCCACGCTCAACTATCGAACTCGCTCCAAAGAAGTATGGGCAAAACTCAAAGCTATAAAAGGAAAAGCCCCCAAAACAGTACCACGACTGGCAGGAACACAAACCAATCAGGATCGAGCTGAGAAATTAGCAACTCACTTTGCCAAAGCCAGCAGCAACCAAAACCACACGCAAGACTTCATGCTACAACGACAAGTTATTGAAATCAAATACCCCCACTTATTCCTGGATCAAAGCACCGACCAAGAAAAAGATAGCTCACCACTTAATGACAACTTCACCTCACAGGAATGAAAACACGCCCTACAGCATAAAAAGAACACAGCACCAGGACAAGATAACCTAGGCAACGCAATATATAAAAATCTTCCCCCAAAACATGCAGGACATAGCCCTTGATTTAATCAACCTCATGGGAAACTGGAAGTATACCCTCCCCATGGAAAGAAGCCATAGTCATCCCCATACCAAAAACGGGAAAAGACTCCTAACAAGCCACCTCATATAGACCCATATCACTCACAAATGCCATCTGCAAAATCATGGAGACGATGGTAAACAACAGAATAAAACATCACCTCGCAGCAAACAAACTCTTTTCCGAAAATCAGAGCGGCTTCCGCAATAACAGATCAACACTTGACCAACTGATGAGACTGGAGACAGACATAAAACTAGCGTTCCATGTAAGACAAAAATCCCGCAGACATCTTATTGCCATCTTCCTGGATCTCGAAAAGGCATTTGACTTGGTACGGAGCAAAGGGCTCATTTCCAGACTAAACCAGTACGGCATAAATGGATGAATGCATGAGTGGATTGCGAACTTTCTCACAGGACGCAAAATTGCAGTTAGAATAGGGGACCAAGTTTCCACCACATACACCTTAGAAAAAGGAACACCGCAAGGCAGTGTACTAAGCCCAACGCTCTTCAACCTCATGGTTGACAAACTATCCGAATACGTAGACCAGTCCATTCCCGTATCACAATTTGCAGACGACAGCGGCATCTAGATGGCCGGGGACCCAACAAATACACAGTACCTCACGCAACTTGAGCAGGCCCTGGATTCCACCACACGATGGGCAACCAATTGGGGTTTTAAAATTTCAACGGAAAAAACGGTAGCAATGCTCTTCTCCCGAAAGAAAACAAGAAAACTAAAATACCCCTTCCTATATCTGAACGGAGAACCCATCAAATTCGTGAAGCAGACTACTTTTCTAGGCATGGTGCTGGACGAAACCCTCTCATGGACCTACCACATACAAGAACTCACCAAAAGATGTAAGCAAGACATCAATCTCCTAAATCACCTCAAAGGGACAACGTGGGGAGCAGATCAAACAACACTTCTGATGCTATACAGAGCACTTATACGAGCCAAATTGGATTATGGATGCCAAATCAATGACTCTGCTAGTCAACAACTACTTAACAAATTAAATAGCATCCAATACAGGGCACTAGAAACCTGTACAGGACTATTGCCAAGTACATCACTAGACGAACTCCAGGTACTGACAGGAGAACTACCCTTGAACCTACGACGGAAGGAACAAACATTACGCTACGCCATCAGAAACTCCACTCATCCTGAAACACACCCAGTTAGAGTAGCCATCAAAAAATGTGATAGATCCTTGAATGCCAAACTTATACCACACCCTCCAGCCGCCAAAAAAATCCACACCTTAAAAGCGGAAATGGATTTACCAGAACTCCAAGCCGAAATAATAAGAACCATCGACCCCACACCTTGGAGAAACAACGCACCCCCACCCCCCAATAATCTGACGGTACAAACACTAGAACGCAAACAACATAATCCATGGAAACTACTAACTGGGATTCACACCATATTAGAAGAACAGTACACCCACCACATCAAGATCTTTACAGATGACTCGAAATCACGGGAGCTAAACAGGACGGCGGCGGCTATAGTGGTACCAGCACATAACCTCACCATACAAAACAGACTACCTGACGGCTGCTCAATCTACACTGCTGAATTCTGGGCTATACAAAAGGCCCTAACATGGATAAAAACTCAGCAACAACAACAACAATATGTCATAATTTCAGATTCACTTAGTGTCCTAAAATCCTTAGAAACGGGCTCATAAAAAAGCAGAGGAAACATGCTACAGGAAACAATGATGATTCTCCGGGAACTGGGAACAAACCAAATCCAGGTAGAATCTCTCTGGGTACCGTCCCACATCAACCTGACAGGAAACGACAAAGCGGATGCAGCGGCCAAGCAAAGCCTCCAGGAAGCAGAAATCCAACCCATAGACTATAGTATACAAGAACTATACAGCAAAGTAACACAAGTTATCAACCAAAAATGGCAACAACTTTGGGACAACACAGATAAAGGCAGACAATTACACCAAATACAACAAAAAGTGACCCGAGGAACCAAAACCCTCAAAAGGCTGCAAAACAGAGATCTACAAGTCATCAACAGAATAAAGACAGGTAAAACAATGATAAGAACCAGCCATGGTCCAAATGACAACACCAACTGCCAAACCTGCGATAAACCGGAGACCCTGTACCACATCTTCAATGACTGCAGGGACTATAACACACAAAGGAAAAAATTTGCTGACTATCAAACAAGAATTGGTGCACCAACCATATATCCAGACTTCCTAAACACAGACAAAAATGATAATCTTGAGTGCACATATAACAATATCATCACCTACCTCACTGAAATAAACAAATACAAATATATATATAGTACAATCAAAACCACATCAAACCTGGATGAAACTAAAAATGACAACCTAAAAGAAAACACAATTAAACAACATACAACACCTCAAAAGCACCTCAAAATAAATAAATAAGTACAACAACACATAACTAACCCTAAAAAAATCACAGAGAAACACAGTATTAACGGACAAGCATAGGAATAAGGCTAGATGCCAGCCAAAGGGCAAGTTCCAACTCATAGATTTTTTTATTTTTAAAAA
>JAECUM010026747.1:0-37868 GCA_016617855.1 Megalonaias nervosa | reverse complement strand
TGCATTTTCTAAATCTAAAGATGTTTCTCTTTCAAGACTCTCCAAAACATCTAAGTCAGAAAAGATGATCATGTACAAAACCACAAAATGTATCACACGAAACAAGTTTGATTATATTCCTATAAAATGGCATGTAAAGTCATTTCAATGTACGGAATAAAAATTCTAACATTATTTTGCTGGCCTGCATTATGTTTGTTTCCTTTCAAACCTTTAATTCTAAAGAATTCTTTAGCAATATATATATATATATATATATATATATATATATATATATATGCATCTTATAGAAAGTAAACATTTCCTATTACAGTATTAAAAAAAAACAATAAACGCAAATAATTAGAATCTTGTCTTGTAATGAAAAGAGTTTAACCCTGAATTTATCGTGCCAATAAAATCCCTAACAAGAATTTTCAACAACCTAATCTCCTTAAGACGATCTGGTTAAAAACCATCATTTAAAAAGCATTTTCAAAAGGGTTGATTTAAATTTTGACAAAAGACCTTCAAAATTATACACTGTTGTATAAACAAGGACTGAATTTTCTGTAAAATCAACTTGTCTTCTTGTAATTCATTAAACCAGTCCCCAAACCTGTATTGATACAGGAGCTCGACTCGTTTTTTTAATATATAATACAAGGGATGACAATTTCTCATTTCAGCTCTGAGATTCAACAATTCAGACTATAAATTTGGCTTAAAACGAATAGCAGTCCGTTTTCTAATCCGAGTTTCCTCAGAATATTCCCACCCCATTTTTCATATTTGTACATTTAGGTTGGGGTGTGGGGTCATTGTAATTGTGTATTGAAAATTTGGAATTTGCCGCCACCTCATGGTAGCGACATATGATAGTCACTTACCAGCAGGCACAGAAAATTTAAACTTATGTTATATTGACTTATACCTGCATGAAATCGATAGTAAAATGATTTATTTTCTCAGAAATGGCAAGTATTAGAATCGTTATGTCCTTAATCTGCTGATAGACTAGACGAAACTATGGCATAGATGAAACCTCACCCAGTATTCGCCATTTGCATTACTAGTCACATGACTTCACAAATCTCAAACGACGACATCGGAAGTCCAATAGTCACGTGATATCAACAACAAACTCCTTTTAAATGTTGTCGTACAGAAATTCAATTATATTAAATGAAAGTCAGATACTTTTTGTAAAACCCAGCAATCTGGCCAGTCTGATTTATCAAGCAGAGAGCACATGTCAACGTGTTAGTCACATGATACAATAAAACTCCAGCAGTTGTTCTCGGAATATATAAATATGGAAAATTTTGTGTTCTTTCATATTTGTATTTTTGTTACAACCTGTATACAACTTTCATTTATTATTTTTAAAATTTTTTTTCACAACATCTGAAAATGTGGGTTGTTAGATTTGTGTACTCATGTGACTAGCAAGGCCTAATGCAAACTGCGAGTACCAGGTCACATTTCATCAACGCAGTAGTTTTATCTTTCAGCAGATTAAAGACATAACGATTTTAATACTCACAATTTCTGAGAAAATAAGTAATTTTCATATCTATTTCATGCATGTATCACTCGATCTAACAATGTTTAAAGTTTGCTTGGTAATTAGGTAAGCGGCTATGCTTTGCCACCATCATGTTGATCTCTTGCGATGCTAGGTTTTCATACCTTCCATGTAAGGAAAGATTTTGAAAATAAAAGTCTACTAGATGAATCTAATCCACTGAGCATTTGGATTTACTCAGCATATATGTTTATTGCAAGCACCCAAATGATTCATACTGCACCCTCAGAATATTCTGGTTAGAACTCGGTAAATGTAACTCATGATCAGTTTAGTTACGACTCAATTGTGTGATTGTTTCGGGCGTCAAGTGGTGGTGGAAAATTCCCGGGTTTTTTTCCGACTTTCATCAACATTTGCGAAATTCAAGGACTTTTCACGGTCGGGAAAAAAAATTATCATTTCTCCCGACTTTTTCCCAATTTCCCGGTAGCGTGGGAACTCTGTGGATAGTTGTTTTTACACATGGGCTAGCTAAATTATGCAACTTTATGCCAAACTATTCTGCATGAAATTTACAAGACTATTTATCTTCTCAGACATAACAATTAAAATATAATTTGTACAGTAAGACTATACTCATATAACGATTCTACACTGCAATGTTTGTTGTTTGTATCATATGGTCATTTAACCTTTACTCTGAAAAAACAAAGTGAAGGGCACAAGATTTCGGATAATATGACCAAGCAATGTGAAAAATGTTTAATATCAGGTCAAGTTTATAAATACTAATTTTGGCTCATGTATGACTTACTGACCAGGTGAAATAGGTTTTACCTGTTATGAATGAGAAGCTATGTTATGTACTTATCAGTTTCAGGCAGGTGGGGTTTGATACAGAGTTGCCTAATTATGCAAGCCCTTATATAAGGCAACCACCCTATGCTGTTAATGTGTGGTTTTGAAAAATTCCATGTTTTTTTCATAGGGAATGTGCTGACTTCCTACCTCATAACTGTAGAAATATCTAACATGAGGTGGAAATTGGAAAAGGTCAGAGGAAACTTGGACTAAATGATATAGGTGTATCGTTACACTAATAAAATGACCATATCCTACCAAACTGTTTCACACACAAAACTTGATAACTGTGATCAACAGAGTGTGGAATTTCTGATATGCAAGAAACAACTACAGTTGGATGGAATCTGCAGCTCTTCAATTCGTCAATGCATATTGCCTTTTCTGTCAAACTTGAACACATATGATGCATTAATTAACTAAACCTTAGAGATCAGAAGAATGGATTAACACAAAAATCTGAAAATTCTAAAAACTTTCAATTTAATTTAATTTATTGTTTCTTCAATGCCATTAATGATGCAAACTTGAAATGACTGCTTAGAGATATCACAAATAAATATTCCCTGCTTCCAAACTTCCAGACTCTATTTATTGTGGTCTTGGTTTTCAAAGATGAATCTTTTATTACTAGCATTGATGTTCATATCCTGGACTCCAGCTGGCAAAACCTGTATTCGTAAACACTTTAAGTTTCAAAAACTCTACCATGAGCTCTGATGATATTGCTCAAATGCCCCCACCTGATGATGTTCGTATTTCACACATCAAACCACTTCTTGATGCCTGTTTTACTGCTTGCAGACAATAATTTTTGCTTGTACTGGTTCACAAGTCTGTCAAAACTGTCTGTCACTTCTTTGTTTCCTCTTTTCCTCTTTTTCTTTGGGGCCTGGAAAAAGAAATGTACAAACTGTTTCATCAAAACAAGTCGTAATTGAAATGAAGTTAGGTAACTTCAATTCAGATACATTACAAATTTCCTTTCCACAAAAGGTGCAGATTATTTTTGGGTTGGATGGTTGATATGAAGTTACAGACATGACATAAAGTTATTATGAAAAAAGATTACCATCTGCCTTGTCACAGGGCATCAAATAATGCAGATACCACTGAAAATGTCACTATTACTGCAAAAAAATGACATTCATGAAAGTAAATGAACCCACAAATTATATCATTCATACAATAACTATCATTCTGACATGTTCCTTGTCAACAGTGTCAACATTATGAGAATTTCCTCTCCAGCTGATTGTATCCTGGAAAAAATTTCCCACATCACATATATTAATCAACAGACCACCCAACCAGATAATATTTCTGCCCAGTTCTGAATCTTTTAAGATATAAGAACAGGAGTAAAACTCCATGCTTGTTCTATTCAAATAATTAATATTGCAGTTTATCTATTTGTTTTCTAATTGTTTATCTATTTGTTTTTTAATCATCATGGAAACTGAATAACACTGTTGTTAACTGGCATATATTCTTGCACCAATGAAAAAAGATAAAGCCATTCTATTCAAAATAATGACCTACACTCAAGAAAGAGGGAAGATATGTTGGAAAGAAAAAGAACTAGTGCAACACAGTAAGTCAAAGTGAGTACAAGGTCTGAGAAATTCTCTCTTTTTCAAAATACAACAAAACTTTAACTGCTTTAAATTTGTGTAAATTCAGCAGCAGTACTATAAACTAAATACTTTTAAATGTGCATACTGTAAAAATATTTCCAATCAGCTATGCATGAATTATTTTTGCTGAATAGAATCTTTTAGAGTCCACATGGGCCAATAAGCTCATTTTCAAATGAGAAATATTTAAAATTCATATGGAATTCCCAATTTTAGCAAATTTACTCCTGCAAAATTTATTCCCATGACTATATTATTCCTGAACACAGTCCAGGCCTCAATCCAAATGACCCTAAAAAAACAGAACCTATAACGTAATATATTGTCAAATGTTTTGAAATTACCAAAATTTAATGAAGCTAATTTATAATGATTCCATTTTAATAAGAATATGAGTTTCATTCTCATTTATGCACTATTCTGCTTTAATCTTGTTGCTGTAAAACTACCCATTATTCTAGAATGAACGCTATTACACTAACTCAATGTCTTTCTCCTATGTCAACATTATCTCTTGGATAAACTTATCAAAAGGCATTTAACTTACCTTTTTGTACTAGCTTAAAAGTCAAGTCTACTGCAAACAACAAAGACCCTGATCTGCCATCACATAATGCACCAGATCAGGGTCAATGTTGTTTGTTCTCCTGATTACTCCTAACAAACTGCACTGACTTGAATCTACCAGTGCGTTATGCAACAACAGTTCTGGGTCTGTACAGTTTGCAGTTGGTTATGTTAACTACAACTCTGTTGATTAACTTGTGACAGCCTTAAATGAATTAGTGTAAGATGTACCAATTGATGTATGAGGGGGGCAATGGATGGGCAGCATTCTATCCCATCTGTGAAATCAAACAACACCGCAATTACTTGCTAATAAGTTGAGTCAAACTGCAAACAACAAAGAAAGATTCTGATCTGCTGTAGCATAATGCATATGCAAACCAGGATCTATGCTGTTGTTCTACTGATTACTCCTAACAAAAAGCAAAGACCCAGATCTGCCACTGCATTATGTGAAGCCAGATCTGGGTCTGGGCAGTCTGCAGTTGTACTCGTCTTATAAGTGAGTACAGATGGTATTTAAAAGGGTTTCACTAACCCGTAAAATGATATGCCTCTACAAAATCCTGATGTGCAAAAAAGAATAGACTCCTTCAGGAAATTACCTGCTGTTTTTATGTTTTCTATTTTAGCTTAAGTGCTTGCTACATAATTTCAAGAGAATAATCTTTGAAAATTGCAGCAAGGGCAACAGGTATGTTCCATGGAATTATTTATCACTTTTAAGTCAGGATTTTCATGCCAAAATAAAATGCAAACAAAAAATCTTTGGCAAACTAGTTAATCTTCATACTTTTCTCTTGAATCAAAAGCTGCAAAAAATTCAAAGCACAAAGATAAATATTTATACAGTGTATGGACTTGAGAAAAAAATATATCATCCAGGCAGGTTGAAAGCTGCTTGTAAAATGTCTAACTTGATGAACCTGTTCTGTAATGGGGCATAAAACATGGTTCAGCAAGTGAGAAGAAAGCACAGGGCTTGAAGTTTAGTCACCAAAAGACAAATGCAAGGATTAAAAACCTCAAAATAAATTATTTTGCATAAAATCATCATACATGTATTTACTATACAGTAAGTAGTGACAAGGTCTGAGAGTGATGAATTCATTTAGTCAAACCCTAATGCACCTGAGATCCATTTTCTCCCTGCAAAATATCTCATCAGCACTGATGAGTACAAAGATGTTCACCCATGAGTAATTAATCACTTTACCAGCATGGATTCTTGTTAACATCAATGTAAACACAAACATATGATTTGTAATTAACGAGTCTGAATATTTTACAAAAACTTGCAAGTTTACAACATGTGTACATGAGGCATCTGATCAAATGGGAAATTCGACAGAAGACACAGAAATAGCTGAAATAATTCTACATTAAATGTTAAAGTTGTCAGGAAGAAATACTAGTGATCATTACCTGAGGCTAATGAAACTTAAAGAATACAGGTACATATATGAATCATTCATTTTCTGTTTGTATTGCACAATGTCAAAGATCTTATCAACAGACATTTACAAATTTGCAATCGACTATTTTGGTATTTTATCACTGTGAAAGGGCAGTACTCTGATAATTGTGAAGGGAGATTTTCTTGAGCTTGTTTGCCATATCAAGTTTTTAAATCTTATATTTCACAAGTGCAAGTAAATAAGGAGATCTGCTACTAAACTAAGATATAATAACAATAATGGGGCCAATAATAAATACAGTTGATTAATCAACTATAGAAAGCATGTCACTGCAACCCAGTTTTGATGAATGACAACATTATGTGCAGATGCACTTACAATGCATCTTTAATACCAATAGGATAAAAGCTGTCAAATTAGAGTACATACACCAGTTTTACACGATTTTCAGAATCTGGAAAAGTAGGTGATAATGACCCAGTTATGACATATTAGATGGTTTCATTCTAAGATGCATTCTTAATCAAAATTTGGTAGTAATGGGTCAAAAGGTACTGGAATTGGAGCCCAGACAAGCTTAATTTTACCAATGCTTAATAAATCCAGAAAATAGGTTATAGCAACTCATTTTTGGTGCAAGACACAAGTTTATTCCAATTTGCATCAATTCTGTGTTTCAAATGAACTTACGTCGTGTACCAAAACTTTCATGTTAATAGGTATAATAAACTTTGAGCACCAGCATAGACATGAAGATCAACAGACTTCTATCTTAAGAATTTCTGAATGAAGCCTGTACAAAAAAGGTCACAGCCATTCAGTTCTAGTGCTCAACACACATACATCCTATGATACTCCTGTCATAGTAGCAGAAACATCAATTTAGATGTAGTCAGTACTGACTGTTATAGAGATGTAAGGTACCAATGAACACTAAAAGACTTGAATGTTCTCATTTCCCACACAGTGCACGTGTGACGACCAAAATGATATTCTAGTAAATGGTTATTCACACATATTTTCATACTCTGTAAAACAAAAAATGGAATTTGGTTGTTGCATCTGGACCACCTTAGTTTTAAAAAATAGCTCCAATTTTACCAAACACTGGCTATTTTATAGCCAAATGTGACACCGTAAGCATGTGCCTATGATGTCATATGAAATAATTTTTAAAAATCAATTGCAATTTTAAGTTTGTCAAATGCTAATAAATTTTTTGTCATGGTATTATCAGATCAACAATTTTTTGGAAATTTTTTTGACTTTTTGGGCCAAAAAGAGGCCTTATAGTACCTACCCCTGTCTATGGCTTATTCTGGACCATAAGCTAAATATCCTTCCACAAGGGACACATGTCAGAAAAGCCATGAATATAATATGAATTGTGGCAAACACTGATTGGGCAACAGATCAGAAGTTCTTACTCTGGTTATGCAAGTCTTCAGTAAAAGTTAACTTGACTGTGGCCTTGTAGTGTATGAATCACCTTGCAAATCCTAGAAAGATCCAAATTTGTGGCCCTGTGGAGTATGAATCACCTTGCAAATCCTAGAAAGATCCAAATTTGTGGCCCTGTAGAGTATGAATCACCTTGCAAATCCTAGAAAGATCCAAATTTGTGGCCCTGTGGAGTATGAATCACCTTGCAAATCCTAGAAAGATCCAAATTTGTGGCCCTGTAGAGTATGAATCACCTTGCAAATCCTAGAAAGATCCAAATTTGTGGCCCTGTTGAGTATTAATCACCTTGCAAATCTTAGAAAGATCTAAATTTGTGGCGCTGTCATGTATGAATCACCTTGCTAATCATAGCTGCATATATTTGTTCTGATACACAATCAGGGACTTTGGCAGCTTTTAGAACTTCCACTCAGAAAGTCTGAACCATCACTTTATCTTAGACAAATAAAATTAGCTCTTAAGTCACTACCAAACTGTCCTTAATTCGACACAGGATATATCATCTTTAGACCCAAATATCAACCTTGTACATCTGGAAACCAAATTTCAGTCCACCATTTTCAAATACAAATTCTCCCTCATCTATATACAGCATAAATCAACACTGCCAAGATTGCAAAATTTCTATTCCTGAATCAACACCTTGAGTAATAATGCCAAGAAAATAATATTTTTACCATGAAAAAAAATCCCCCTGCTCTCAGTCTTGTTGTTTTCGCAAGTAAATTCAATGAAATATGAGACTCCAATCATGGCAATAGACAGATTATTTGAAAGATGGAGACATGATGCAGCAGGTATTACAAGACTATCTCAGATGGTCACTGCATACCAGCTCCAACAATACACAAGCTGAACTGTATTGAAACCTCTCAAAACACTCGAGTAATGATCTTTTCAGATTTCATTTCCCACAGAAAGCCAACAGAAACACGACTTGCTCATTAAATCAGGATAAAATATTCCTAATTATTGGCTCCCTAGTCACATTGGTATTAAGGGGAAGTAACCTGTTTCCAAATGAAATATACCATATATCAACTTTAAGCATTATATTAATTGGCACATTCTGTCTACTTGGCAAGTTAGTGGAATGAAAACTCCACAAACAAGCTGCAGGACAATCCCATCAAACCCATCATAGAATAAAGGTTCTTTCATGATAAAGGAATCGGTCAGAGGAATGGTAGCTCTTGACCTGATTGACAGTAACTTCTCAAAAAAAGGTAAAAGGACGAAGTTTGTGATACACAGGCTTTTAAAAGAGTGAAATTTCCCTGCTTGTACCTCTGACAGAAAACTCTCCATTTACCCTTTATGGCCTTCAAAGTGGTCAGTCTTCTTGTCCAAGAGTTGTCCACCATTTGTTCTCAAAAATGTTTTTTCCTTAAGGCCTGTTTGATATAAGCCAAGTGTAAAGGTTCAGCATTTCTGGGTTGGACTGGAAAACCTGCATGCACTGACATGTCATGCAAAAAACACAATTTTTGACTCTCAAGATGGTGGAAAACTTTAATTATTGTCCAGAAACCATTTTTCTCCTTTCTGTCACAGTGCCCTTGACCTCTGACCATGTGACCTCTAAACTGATAAGGTTCTTCCTTAAACCATATGAAAGATATCAATAAACTGTAAAGGATAGACCACTCATGTTACTGTGCAGAAACCAAACTGGTAATGGACAAATGAAAAGTCAACAACAACATAATAATGCTTGGCCTTGTGGCATGTTTATGGTATTTAGAGGTTCCACTTTAATAACAGTGTGAAACAAAATCTGCACTGAAGATTTTATTCCCGTCTATCATATGGAGTAAAACAATATTAGCTGTTACACTACCAGTGCCAGTATTACTAGGTGTACTTATTACCATTGCTTTTTCTACAAAATCAAAGTTATTTGGAACACTTTGCCAATTTATGATAGCAACTTTCAACTGATAGTGAAGATGTCACAAAAACTGGATGAATGATGTTTAAGTTAAAAGAATTTTTATACCTTTTAGCTAATAAAAACTACCTAGGTGCCTAACAAAATTGCCTCAAAGTTAGATAAGCTCAATAATGTAGGCGTCATAACAAAATAATTAAGATGTACCCCAGGAAGTGAAAGGTTATAAGTCCATGAGAATTTGAATTTATAATGATTGAATAAAAGACAGGTTGAGCTAGTTGGTCTGCCAAACTCCTATAAATATAATTCAGCAATACAATAACCCTAAAAAGTTCACCATAAAGGGAAAATGAGTGTCACAGGTGATTTGATGATTGACAACTTTAACCAATGAATAAGAATAACTTAGTACCCTACAACATCCCCTGAAAGCAAATCTAGACATTTTTACTCATTTAAAATTGGCAGTTATGCAAGAAAAACAATCACAAACTTGTGTTCATTGGACATAAAATTTACAAAAATCCTTTAAATATACTGTATGCCACAAGCTACAAGCAGATTGTGACATATACTAATATACCTGTTTCATAATTTCACATTGGATGAAAACTCATAAATGATCCTGTACCTAACAGATGAAGGATTCATTCAATAAAACATGAGCCCCTAAGACCCATGGATCCAAGTGCTAATGTAATCTCCATAACTCTGCCCTACCTGACTTGTACAAACTTCAAGACAAATGTAGACCTTGATAACTTTGTAGCTACTGCTGGAAAAGTGAAACAGATGACACCTATGCCTATCTATCATTCTCACACAGGTGAGACAAAAACTTTTAATCTGATATAATCACTGTTACAGTCTGGCAAGCTGGCATCTAGACAGTTACTGCTCTTCTGTACCTATATGCCAAACCCAAATTTTTGATTCAAAGAAAGAAAGAATTATCAGCCAGTTGACCTTGCCCAGGTTACATATACTCCAGCTTCTGAGGCAAGTTATTTACTGAACTTCCATTCAGTCAATGTTACTTCCAATTAATGTGACACAAACCAAAACCTATTCCTTCAGTTGTTTTTTTTTAAAACTTTAAACAGGAAGTTCATTTCTATAAAAAGATTGTCTACAGTCTATACTGCCAATACCTATAGCAGTGTTCATTAATCAGGCCATATTGCCAAGATAACTTGATAAGTAAATTCAGCTACATCAGGTTATTATCAGCAACTAAAGTGCAAAGCAACTTTAAGTTTAGAAGCAATTTTTACCCAAGTACTGTTTATTAATATCTGATGAACAAATTATTAAAATGATGGTCTGATACTACACTAAGAAATACTCAAAATACACTGCCTAAAATTCTCTTATAAAACACACCACAATTCTCTCATAAAACTTTAACTGTAATTCCTCAGATCAGCTTCAGAATATAAGAGAATGCTTCCTTTTACAAAAACAATTAATGTCAGCAAAAATTGTCATTCAGAAAGTGCTAAACCTATCTACTAAAATGGCAGACATCTGCACACAATAAAAATTTAAACGAAGAAAATATTTTAAAGCACAAGTAAAGTTCCTTCTTGTTACTCTGATTGCATGAGTTAACTCATGAAGTACAAGTTTTGCATAGCTCATTAGAATTAAAATGCCAACAAAGAGGGTGTAAGTAATGTCATTCAGGAGACATAAAACTCTGCTCTAGGCATGCATCATTCACCAATGTTTATAGAGTTTGTCCATGTTACAATGACACAAATATTCAAATTATATCTCAAACTGTTCCAAAAGTTTTCAAGTTATAACAAGTTGCCCATGTTACTTAATACTAACACATCTGATAATTACAAATTATGGTGCTTGTATTACCGGATACGGTGGGTCAGACTACAATATCCAACATTACAAACACAATAATTTATTATGTACCCTCATTATGCTTTTTTCCCTATGTCTCTAGAATTATTCAATACAGAAAGTTATTTACACATACATAACAATAGTAAGACAGTTATTTACACATACATAACAATAGTAAGAAAGTTATTTACACATACAAAACAATAGCAAGACAGTTATTTACACATACATAAAAACAACAAGACAGTTATTTACACATACATAACAATAATAAGACAGTTATTTACATGTACATAACAATAGGAAGAAGACACACTTGCAGTTGTCTGCTGCACTCTGAAACCAGGTACACTGAATGATGTCAGACTATCATAAATGGGTCATGTATAAACATTTAATAAAATAATCATTGCTAGAGTAAGACAACGTTCAACTCTGCTATCAATATTTTATAAGTCATCTTGAAATAACACATCCCTCTGGTCCCCTACTTATGTAATGACTCCTAATGAAAAAGTAACCATGGTCCAAACCCTCAACTTTTTATATACTACTTATGTAAAGACTTCTAAAGAAAGTAACCATGGCCCACACCTTCAATTTGTATGCTACTTACATGTATGCAAAGACCACAAATGAATATAACCATGGTCCACAACTTATACTACTTATTTAAAGATGCCTCATAAAGTAACCATGATCCACCATTTCATGTACAGTAACCATGATCCACACTTTCAATGGTTGACACTATCAGTTTGTATACTGCATATGTAAAGACTCTTCATGACATAACCATTGTCCACAATTTCAAATGAAGTAACTATGGTCCACACTTTCAATTCTTATGCCACTTATGTAAAGACACCAAATGAAAGTAACCATGGTCCACACCTTCAATTTGCATATACTTATGTAAAGACTCCTCCTGAAGAAACTATGGTTGACACTATCAGTTTTGTATACCGCTTATGGAAGACTCATGAAAGTAACCATGGTCCACAATTTCAAGTAAACATGGTCCACAATTTCAACTGAAATAACTATGATTCACACCTACAGTTTTTATATTACTTATGTAAAGACTCCTCTTGAAGCAACCATGGTCGACACTATCAGTTTTGTATACTGCTTATGGAAAGACTCCTCATGAAAAAAACCATGGTCCACAATTTAAATTTGTATACAGGTTCATGCTGTAACTTTTCAAGAAAGAAAACATATTGAATGCATACATTTCTAAGTATCAAAAGCACTTTCATGCCACTTGCTTGATATTTACGCCAAGTTTAGTTGAAATACAAGGAATGGTTTAAGAGCTATGGTCTGGAAAATATATGCTTACAGACAGCTGGACAAACATACACAATGATTATTATTTTTCCCCGAAAATTGTTATTGAGGGGATAATAAAATTTGGAAACATCACATTCTGACCCCAAACACATTTATATAATTAAGAAATGGGTTTAGGAAAATCAGCTGGAGCTTTCTTTATACGACTTGCATAATGACTAAAGTATGCAAATATCATTTTGTGCAAAACTAAACTTGATAAAACATAAACCTTATGAGTTGAATGTTACATTCTAGATATGGCAGAAAAATACTTTGCGAGTTGAAATTGTTCGGAGGATCTTTGCATGAATTTGGACATATTTTATTTTTTAAGCTTTCTAATCAACTTTATTGTCAATGACTGCTCACAGTCTGAGAAAAAAGAACTGTAATTAATTAATACACATTTTCTGTGGACTTGATTCAACTTTAAAATGTCCTTGATATTTTGTTCTGAAAAATTCAATTTCTAAAATAAATAATAATTGTGATCTAAATAAATATCAGAGTTATTTCTCTACTGTTGATTGTCTATGACTAAGTACCAACTATGCTTATTATTTCTTCAAATATTTAAATTTTTCTCAGACTTAACAGTTATTTTGTGATATCGAATTCTGCATAATAAACAGGAATTTCAGTGGCAACAGAAAGGCTATTTTAGGGTAAAAGTAAAATAAAAATAAATAGCACACAAAGAAATGAGTGCATAGCGTTATCTGACATGTAAATTATTCCTGTCTGATGTGCCACATAAAAGCAATTAATGAAGTTAGAAATTTAATGAGAATTTCCAAAGTTTTCCAATCAATAAAATAATAAAATAAAATAGAGACAAACAGTCATACATATAATTATATTGTTATAAAGGATATACAATTTATCAATTTAAAAAAAAATAAAAAAAATAAAAATATTTATACAATTTTATATTATATTTATACAAAGTTTTCCAATAAATCATGGGTAAAATTGAAAATAATAGAAATACAAACTCTTTATGCCTGAATAATTAAGAGAATTCAAATGATGTTAATGAATGCATGGATGAC
Organism: Megalonaias nervosa; assembly: GCA_016617855.1. NCBI lineage: Eukaryota > Metazoa > Mollusca > Bivalvia > Unionida > Unionidae > Megalonaias > Megalonaias nervosa. The sequence continues at coordinate 24,264 of JAECUM010026747.1, read as the reverse complement.
AAATGCATCAAAGAAAAATTCCTTTCCTGTCATTAAAGAAAACAAAAAATGGATTTACTTGGAAATTTGTCAGTATTTTAATGCTTTCATAAATAGACATGCATGTTGGTCACTAGAGAACTATTCTCAGCTTACCTCGTCCAATGCATCAGCAGGTCTTGTTCTTTTCTGGCCCTTTTTACCTCCTTTTGACTTCATTTTGTTTTTCTTGGTCTCTTTCTTCTGCTGATGTCTAGGTATGTGCCTTATTTTTGGGCCCGAGTGAGATGGCAGCTTTTTGGGGCCACCTTGTTCAGCTCTTAATTTCTTATCATTGTCACTCATCTTCAGCATGTTGAGTACATCAGTTTTACTTTTCTTCACATTTTTACTTTTCTTCTCTCCCTCAACAGATGTGTCACCTTTTGACTTTCTTATTTGCTCTCGTTTTTGCTGAAAGGATAAAAGTCACTTTTGTACCATAGCTGTAGTTTTTATTTCCCAGCTTTTGCCAAAAAATTTTTCAAAATGATCTTTTTCAATGCAAGATCCCCATATGCACCCCATATGCAGTGTCTTTGTGTGCGTGTGTGATTTGGACTTTTAAGGTAGCTTTAACAATTTTTCAGTCATATCGCTATGATGTCTGCAGTGTGGCAGTTTATAGTGATGTCTAACACTGAGGTAGCATGCCGCAGACATGTAGCATGATGTCCCACCCAGTCACATTATCCTGACACCAGGCCGACCAGTCCTAACACTAACCTCAGAATGGTGAGGACCTAGCAAGGCAGCTGTTAGTATCATTTCTGTAAGTCTCTGGCATGACTCAGCCGGGGTTCAATCCCACGACCTCCTGCATCAAAGGTGGATGCTCTAACCACTAGGCCACCGGAGTGGTCTGCAGAGCCCTTAAAATCCCCGCATAACAAACAGCACAGCAACTGAATTTTTTAATCAAATATAAAACATCAAATTCTAGTAAAACTGGATTAGACCAAGCTGCTTTATTGTGATGAAACATTGTATTAACACTGTAAACTACCACAGCATGATTTACCATTAAAACATTTAAAAAAGACCCAAATTTACTAAGCAGGACTTAGAATTGAGGGGACCAGGTATATGAAAATCCAAGGCAATAATGAACATTAATTCCCTGGTGTTTTTATATCTAACTATAATTCTCATGTCTTCCTTGAATAAATGTACTAAGTGAATGCAAATGTAGTTTTTCAGGGGAGAGGGGGTCTGTAAACTAAATGTAAGACTGTGATACTTACCTACTACTATTGCATAGCTGGTTCTTGTCTGGACAGAAAATACCCCAACTGCATGATCAGAATTCATCCTTCCATTAGGATGAACCAGAAGATCCTAGAACACTAGGTCACCCCTGTCTACATTACAGATATTTTGCCCATGTCCACTGTCCTTAATTCTTTTTATAGGATGCAGCCTAGTGGGATATGAGTGTTGGGTGGGAGGAGGGAATCTGTCAACAGCAACAGGTAAATATTACATCATTAGAATTAGCTTTCCCCCCACCCCAACTATATTTTAATATCAGTAAGATGTACCTGTTGCTACTATGTATCTGAATTTGTCAGTTTCATGAGAGGCTGAAAAACCCACAGTTGGCAAAAGAAAAACAAATACAAGGAATACTCACCCTCATACAAGAGTAGAAGACTACTGCCAGATGGTATCTGCATAGATCACTGTTGGAGCTAAGACAATATGACCCCAAAAAAGTATGCCTTCACTTTGGTGAGCTAATGAGCAAAGGTAAAATGATAAGGTAGTTCAACTTGAAATGGTGGAAGCTTAAATATTAGTTGAACCTTTAATGGGGAGGAAAAGATACTTCCTCCTTTTCTTCTCCTTTTAGAAGCTGCCCAAAAAAATGCCAAGCCCTAACTGGACAAAAAAGTCTATCTTGATCATCGCCAGCAAAAGTATGACTGAGACAGGGGATCTCAATCGGGAGTGGAGCAACCAATGGAAGATGTTTTTTTAGCTAAAATAAACTGGTTGGTGAAGGAGAGAAACTGACTCATAATTTCCACTGAACCTTATACAGCCTTACTCTATGGTTAGGGCATGAAGCTAGCTCCTTTGTCTCATGGATATGTTTCAAGGGTAACGTTCTGAAAGGAAGCTTCACTCAAATATTCACAGATGGGTTTATTGACAAGAGAAAAGAAAGGTTCTATTTAGATATTAGCAAGCATGATGTGTATCTTTGCATTTCAAAATACCTCATCAAATCTGCCAAGTTTGAGTCCCAGATGATGGCTGGGCCTTTGAAAAATTTAAGTATGTTGGATTGGGCTGCTCTATAGCCCTTGACAGTAGAAACATAGCATTGTTTCTTTTCAAAAGGAGAAGAAAGTCAGCCACTGTACTCGTAGAGGGACAGCTAGGGTTGACACATTTCCTACTATACAATTACAAATGATTCTCTATTTGGCATCACAGACCTTAGGCACAGATTATATCCTGGCCTCAATGATGCACTTAGCAACTTGAAAACTTCTCTTTGCATAGAGATCATTTGAGACGAGCCAAGCATGAATGTGAAGAATCTGTGGGCTGTTGGTTAGGGAAGAACCCCTGTACTGCAACAGCAGGTCCTTCCTCTGATGATCCAGCTTCATGCTGAAATCATCCACTTCTCAAGCCCTCTGCATGGGAATTGGAGAAACTTAAAAGGGGAGCTTGTTGTTTAGCCTATCACAAACAAGTCTATCAATGGGATCTCCCAAAGTTGGACTAGGGAGTCCGCTACATATTTTTTTGTTGCCAGGAATGTGGTAAACTCAGAGGGTAATTCCTTGAGGTTGCCCTGTGAACAAAGTTGCTAACCTCCATGCAGTGAGAAGGTGCATTTGTGCCTCTTTGTCTCCTGAGGCATGCTGCTACTGACATTCTTCTTGGAGAAGACCATCACATGGTGACTTTTTCAATGTACCCCTGAAAGGCTCAGAACACTGCCCTCATTTCCAAATTGTAGTTGAGGAGGACAGATTCTTCCCAAGACCAAAAACCCTGAATAATCAGTCCTTCCAGCTTGAGACGAGTGCCCCATCCTGAATCTAATGCCAACAGGTAAGTGTGTGGGTATGATTTGGATTTTAAACGTAGCTTTTAACAATTTTCCAGTCATAGTGCTATAATATCTACAGTGTGATAGTTTATTGTGATGCCTAGCACTGGCACATCATGTCACAGACATGTAGCATCATGTCCCTCCCAGTCATATTATCCTGACAGCAGGCCTACCAGTCCTAACATTAACCTCTTAATGCTGAGCATCAAGCGAGGCAGCTGTTAGTACCATTTAATGACTCGGCTGGGGTTCAAACCTGCAACCTCCTGCATCCGAAGCAGACACTCCAACTAAGGGAACAGATAAGAATTGGGTTTGGGAGCGTGCATGGAGATTCTGGCCAGACACAGAGGCCAATTTGACATGAATCGGATGATAGTGGAAATTCCATCTTAAAGAAATTTAAGCATTCAGAGGGTCCCTGTGCGGTTTTCTAGAAAAATCAGAGCTTACTCCATCTCAGGATTTTATCTACGTGGGAATTAATATCCTCACAAAAAAGAGGATTAGTCAGTGCCCCTCTGGACAAAGTTGACAAGATCCTGTCCCTGTCAGAATTGCTGAATGCAAAGACTACACTACCAATTCCTCATTTTCTTTTTCTGCTAGGGACCTTGAACTCTCCAGTGGATCTGGTTCTCCTAGACAGACAGCACTTGCATTCTCTACAGTTTCTTCTTTTGACAATACCTATGTCTATAGCCTGGAATATATGAGTCACCATGGTGGATCTAGTTAAGATGTCATCAAGTCAAATCTGGTTAATCACTAATACATTTGTCTAATAGTTCTTTCCCATAATAAAGTTTGAGAATTGTTGAAAGCATACATCATGCAAAATAATGATGCTGAACTATATAGTAAAATAATAAACTGGATATACACCATAAAAATTATAAGGCTGTCAAATCTGTGCAACCTACTCTGGGAACCTACCTAACATGTATATTACTGTTTCATTACATAAACTAAAATGTTTTATCAAGATACAAGTATCATACATAAAATCAAATTATATCCAAATCCTCTCAAACCTTTCTTAAATCTACCAAAAGTTTTAGACACTTTCTGCCAACTAACAACTTGTCAAAAAACTGGAATGGATTTAGGAATGTCATTACATCAATTGTGGAAACAAAAGTGAGATGTAGTACTAGTGTTCACATTATCTGCATGCAAATGAGTACAATACCCTCTACTTTTGTTTTCAGTTGAGTTATTTGATTTGCAAGCTACATTGTTACACTGTCATATTGACAAAACCTTGCACAGTAAAACCTGTGCATAATGAACATCCAAGAAACAAACACACTAACACACACAGGCCATACATACATATACATATACATATATATATATATATATATATATATATATATATATATATATATATATATATAGTTGTTAGAGGGCCCAAAAAAATAAATCTGAACTTACCATTTGCCGCTCAATTCGTTTCTGTTTTGCCTCAAGAGCTGCCTTGTTCTCCAATGAAAATTCCACAATTAACCTCTGTAAAAGATGTATATAAGAATGTAATGCTTAAATGATCTTGCAGGTTATTAGTTACTGTAAGCTAGAATTTAGTGAATCTTATGCAACAGTAATCGAGTAGTTATCTTATTGAGTGGAACTGACTAGCTAGGTGTAAGAAGTCGTATAGTAACGTATGTAGATATATACAGCAGTATTGTTGTATACACCACACATGTTAATTTCTAGTCTGGCATGGAGCAAGGGCAATGAACTGTTTAATTAAGGTCAGATTTGGATGTATATTGCAATAGTCATTTATAACTAGAGATAACGATGGTACCTTACCTCAAATACAGTAAATCTGTAAGGACCGTTAATCGTTAAGGTCATCTTATGTCAGAATTTATGCAGTGTGGATAGCTATTTACATTTCTGAATAACGAAAGTAAGAATTTTATATAAATGGATAGGTGGCGAAACACATAGAGCTTTAGTCATAATCTTGTCATTTAAGGGAACAGCTTTCCATATCCCTCCCCGAAAACCCGATGAGGACAGTCCAAGAGGGAAGTCCGCAAATAGAGTTCGGAATAGAAGGGTCAGAGGAAGAACCAAGCATACACACCAGACGTGGAATACACAAAGTCAATAGAGGAACAACGCCTGGTGATGCAAGTCAGGCGTGGACATTGTACTCTTTTCACCACTTGTTACTATGATGAACGAATCTGTAAGTTGAACACTGCTATTAAATTCCATTAATGTAAATCTGTTGGATTGAAACTGCAATTTTAGTTTATATATTAATTAATTAAAATTTATTTTTATTTTTATTATTTAAGGGGGCTCGTATTTGTTTATTTCTTCTCAATAGTCTTGCCCAGGTCTCTGTCAATGTTCTATCTACCCACTCACACTGAGCAATAACATCGAGGGAGGTCATCCTCTAGATAAAGATCGCCAAATCAATTAACAGAGGGGCAACCACACGACACCCCTTAACACCAGCATACTAAATGTCAGATTCAATAAATGACACAACCAGAAGTTTAAAACCTTTTACCCCCGAAAATAAAAAATTTTGTGATTGCTAAAGATGAGCATTATTTGGCTATGGCAGATGAAATAGAATCATTACCGTAAGCAACATTAGTTAAGAATGTTGTAAGAAAGAAGAAAAAGACCTTCCACGCCTTCTTCAAGATCTTGAACTGTGAAAATCACGAATTATGCAGAGTATTTATTAAACATTGTGACGTATCATTCATCATTATAATCAACCTGAAGTAAAGTTATAAAGTGTCTTATTTCTCAGATGTTTCTTGTGTCAAGGACTGTATTTCTATGTGATGACTTTATTTCTATGTGATGACTGTATTTCTATGTAATGCCTGTATTTCTATGTGACAACTGTATTTCTATGTAATGACTGTATTTCTATGTAATGACTATTTCTATGTGACGACTGTATTTCTATGTGACGACTGTATTTTATATGTCACAGGATGTGATTTTCAGAATGAATGTATATTGTTCAGCTAATTCTTCATTAAATATCTATATTTAAAAAAATCAGTTTTAATATTGTGCACTCTTACATACAGACACTGATGCTCTCATAATTACATTCCCCCTCTCCACTCTCTTACTCTCCCATCACGTAATGCTTAAAAAATTTTTTTTTTCCACATCAGCATAAACTTCTGTAAACCAACCCTGTCAAAACCAAACAAAAGTTTTTTGGTCCCTGGGGTCTCACTGTATATGGATTTAAGCATGTGTGTGTATTTGTAAATTGCCATTATTGACTCCTCCCCAAGACACTGTTGTGCCTACATTTGACCTGCCTGAAGGTCACATTTTGTACCTTTTTATCCTCCATAGTCATGAATGCATGGGGATTTTGTCATATTTGAGGGTCAGTGGTACTTTAGGGTAGGCATTAAATTAAGCTAACCCTGTAGAAACAACACTGTTACATGGACATTGTTATGTATGATTTCACCTTTATGCAAGAGAAAGTGTTATACACATCACAAACTTCATGCAAAAGGAACTTGAAGCCAGAATCATTATACTATGGCCACAGCTGAATAAAAGTCAATCAGGAGCTCTTCAAAGGCATTACTAAGGCTGCTATTGAGGTTTGTGAATGTGCAAGAGCAATTGACCTATTACTGTACCATAATCAATGCCAGAATAGTGGAAGGCTTGCCATTCCGAACTATTACTCATAAAATGGAGAAGAGAAACATATTACATGTCCTAGAGTGAAAAAAAACCCAACCTGTAATAGAAGTTAATGGGCTGGTTGCAATGGCTAGAGAAAATACCAGATGTAAAAAGGAGAACAGTAAAAGGTCAATAAACCAGACCCACTGGAAAACAATACTTTTTTTTCTGGAAAACTGGTCATCCAGTAAACTGATTTTTAACCAATCAGTGTTTTTATTTTTGGGGGACATGGTGAGAGTTTGCACAAATGAACAATCTGGATAACTGATGCTGGAATAATTAGTGTTCCACTGTGGCTTGGTGGCTCAAGTAAAGTCTGATGAAATCAACAAGTCACACCTACAGGAATCAACAGCAGACAGAAAAATTGAGCAAAAACAATTTATTTGGATTGGGATACCCTAATGAATACTGTAAACATCTCAAATGAACACATTAAAGGTAACTGTTTTTGACAGCATATAACAGATGTCTTCCCTCCTCCTTTTCTGCCATGACTAATTAATTATATCAATCTGTAACACTGACAAATTTATGAAAGAAAGGATATCCAACTGGATGAAATAAATGCATTTGTGTTAAGAACATTCTCATTAATAAGGTAATATCCATCTGAAGACATGAATTTTCACTCTGTGACTTGAAAAAATGGTAAAGGTTACCAGAACCTAATTAGGTCTTGGGAATCTCTTAAGGTATTTTCATATTAAATGAGGTCATGCTCGGACTTTTAAATACATGTACTTACAATATCTTGTTTTCAATATTACATCCTTTTCTTGTCACAAAAATGTTGCTCAGTGCATTTGAAGACTGGGTTAAGGTCACCAGAACCTATTCAGGTCTTTAAACAACTCACAGAATCGACATATCCAAGGTATGATTTGGTTTAAAGTTTTGCAAATATCTTGCTGGCAAACTTAGTGGGACAGATTAATGGATGATGGATCAACAGCAAGAAATCAGTGTTTCTACAAGGATTGAGGGATCTGAATTTACATAAAAGTTTTTTTTAAAACTTTTTTTAATATGACCATTGTAAAGAAACAATGTACAGAAATAAAAAATGACCTTCCAAAACTGAACTGCTTCAAATATTCCTATCAAAGACATCATAAAAGTAGAAAATCTCATTGCTATATAAATCAAGGGACAATTGCAATCAAACACAGATGAAATGAGTGAAAAAGATATGCCCTCTTACAACAGCATCACAAACAATTAGCAATTTGTTTTGTGGGTTTTAATGGCACTTTTAACACACAATATCATGCTTAGGAAATTGGAGCTAAGTGTTCTTCCTTAGGATACACAGAGGCTGCTGACCTGGGCTGGCTTGGGTGGACATCAAACCCAAAATGCCTGGATTAGGAGTCTAGTGCTATACCAAATTTGCTACCATGGCTTTCAAGTACTGTAGCAAAGTTATATATTGTTCTCTAGAAGTGTAAAAACAATTAACTGAGCCATTGCTAGACCCTGATCAATACCAGGTTAATGAGACTGACATATCCTGCCCCTTCACACTGTTATGTCCCATCATGCAGCAGAAAGACACTAAACAGGTTGTTTAACACATGAACAGTCAACATTTGCCAGACTGCCAAAAGGGAGGAAAGCTGGCACTCATTAACATTATATACCATATTCCACCACTTATAGGTCTACTGTCAGCCATCTTGAAACCCCAACCAGTCCATCAATTATGGTATGCAGAAATTCTAAGGAACTGCTGACCAATTCTATAATTGCTGGCCATGTGTAAATAAACATTATTTGACCTGACACAAACATTTATCTGGACCAATTCTTACTACTTGACACTATCATGATTTCACTATCTTTCATCGAAGTTTCAAGAAACTTTTGGTATATTCTTAATAATTTTCTAAACTTACAGTATAGAGGAGGATAATTGTAACATGAAATGCTGTGCTAATAAGTAGCCAGTTATCTGGCTTTGGCAATGAATCAATCTCTGATTCACCAGTTTGAAACAAAGACCCATAATTTGAAATGTAACACCCATTTTGAGTCTCATCCATGCATAAATGTTTGTTCTGGACTAATTCTTTCTTGATCATCCCTGAAATACAGTGATCAATCTTGAAAGAGACCTCTAAAAAAAAAAGCCATCAGAAGCTATTGTTCAACACTAGTGTATATTTGCAATTTCACCCTCCTCATGAGAAGCTATTCTTTTTACAAAGTAACTTTTTATTGCAGATGGTTTAACTTCAGAAGCGGACAAATGGCAACGAATCATATGTACTAACTTATAAGTCAAGTCCAACTGCAAACAACATACCTGTAGTCCCTGATCTGTTGGTGCATTATTCATGGGCAGATCAGGGTCTATGTTGTCTGTTCTACTGTTACTCCTAACAAACTGCACAGACCCCGATCAGCCATTGCATAATGTGCCAGCAGATCTGGGTCTTTGCAGTTCACAATTGGATTTGTCTTATTCATGAGAATAGATGGTACCACTCTAAATCTCCCATAAGAAGACCATGACTGATGATAAGCCCATTCTCTACTTGCACTAAACTTTCACAACCTGAAGTTCTTGGTAAAAAAGAATTTTTCAGAAATTCATGATAAATCTGCTTCTTCCCTCCAATTATCTTTAATAATTGCTGAATGCTTAAATCATCTTCAATATTCCTGATAAACTCAACATACCAAATTTGGTAACAAAAATTGTTTAATACATGTTTCAGTTAACTTTGCAAGGTAATAAAAAAGTCTTTGTCATGGCTTTTGACCTTGAATTGGTATCATGAATAAAAGATCACTGAACTTGAATCAGATACTGTGTAGATGTATCCACATGCTAAGTTTGGTTGATGCCTACAGAATATTTTTTGGGTGAGTGTTTGAATTGATAACATTCACTACATTCTTCAGATATATCCACATACTCCAGGGTTTATACAAAATCCATTCATATTTGTTTTGTAATGGTGCAAACTTTTGTAGATATTTTCGCAGTACATTCTGTGATGGTTAGTGTGACATGTAAACATTAAGACTGACGTATGGGTTAGTCTTGCAATATATTTCTGCCTGCAAAAGATGTGATATGCTCTGTTTTGGCACATGATTGGATTTTAATGAAAACCCACTCAGGTAATGTTCTGACATATGCCAATGTAGGGTTAAGTGTAGGAAATGACAGGGTTGAAACAAGCCAGAGACAAATTTTGGGAAATCTTGGGCTATTTGAAATAGGGGTCATAAAATGATATTTTCCAGAATAGTTATTACTAAAGGTGGACTAGAGAGAATTATTTTGGCTTTGATGGGAGTTTTAAAATTTTTGGTGGTTAGAGAGAGTTAATCCTGACTGGCCAAGCTAAATGAAGGTGTATGTGTTCCCAAATGAAATCCAAAGGTTTAAGTAATTTCCCTTGCAAAATTAGTCTATCCAAGTTTTTCTGGGGAAATATGAAGAAGTCAATGAATTGCTAGTTAGCAAGTGATGTTGTTAAGTCATGAAGTCCATTTGTGTAATTTGTGAAACTAAGTTGTTAATTCTTCTCACCGAGAAAGTTGGCATGTGTGGACAGACATTGTTTGGCTGGTAATTTATAGTGGGGTGTAATAGTTATTAAAGAGATCTAGTAATGTCAGAGTTCCAGTTAGGAATGCGAGTAGCTACTAGAAAAGACAAAAATTCACATTAATAGGTGGTCTGTGTATAAGATCAGATTGTGAAATAACCATAGCTAAGTTCTGTTGTGTTATGATAAGATGATATCTGACATAAAAATAGTGGGAATAATGTTTGATCCCAGGAGAAGAAAAAAATCCCTGAAATATTAGGCTGTGTATTATATTTATTGAAGGAAAATAGCTCCATACCTGTGCACCACATATGAGAATAGACTGAGGGGGGGAGAGAGAAAGAGGAAATACGACAATCCTGACAATAACACTGTGGTCAATCATCTCCGAGATAATAATTACCAAAGCACCACAGCAGGTGGGAGATAGCATATATCATATATCTGCCCCCATGAATTAACATTATTTTTGTTATCATGCTCACATGCAGTTACAGATAAACACCCCAGTCTAAGCAACTGACTTTAATTTAAATGTCAAAGTGCAGGCTATCAACAAGTTTACATAAAAATAACCAAATACAAAGTTTGTTCAAAATTCATTTGTATATGTGTAAGTGACTGTGCTCACAATCGTAAGCTCAGTGAATCACAAAACTGTAATTAGTGAACTTTGACTTGACCACAAGGTCAAATAAATCTGGTTTTTAAACTTGTTCATTATATTTTGACTAAATGGTGGTTAGATTACACGATTTCCATTCAGAACTAATTACACACAGCATGAGGTATTTTCGTGAAAATGCCACCATTTGTTCTAATTTTCATTCAAACTGCTGCACATTGTTTAAAGTGTTTTCGTGAAATGCCCATGCTGATGCAACCATCCATTCAGGAAATGTAGCCCTAAGAAGATAAGGCAGCTGTTTTGATCAGAATCAGTTTAATACAGGGCTAACACCATACATGTATTGCAAGATGTGCTTTAATGCAAACTCATACTTTAAATATGACCAGCTGTTTCCAATGAGTAGTCAGTAGTCACAGCAAAAATTTTATGATAACTGATGAGTGCCCATACTGACAGGACACTGAGGCTAGATATGGGGCATCATGTCCCACCCAGTCATATTATCCTGACACCAGGCCAATCAGTCCTAACACTAACCTCTTAATGCTGAATACAAAGCGATCCAGCTGCTAGTACCATTTTTTATATGTCTTTGGTATGACACAGCCAGAGTTCGAACTCACATCTGAGGCAGATGCTCTAACTACTGAGGTCACTGGAGTGGTCAACAAGAATAAAACTGGCACTTTAGAAAAATGCATCAAGGATGCAAGTGAAATATTGCATAGAACATGAAATCAATCAAGATGAAAGATTTTTATCTTCTTTCATGCTTATAAATGGATACAAAAGTGAAGGTCTATGTTAGGAATGAACCAGCAGAAATTTTTCTCATCTGGTAAACCAGTATAATAAGTATGTAATTTAAAAACTTGGCATAGCCAGTTTACTGAAAAAAGTTGGTCATTACAGCCACAATTTATCATTTGTGGGTTTTCACATAAGTGTGTGTGTGTGTCTGTGTGTGTGTGTGATTTGGGTTATTAACATAATTTTAACAATTTTTCAATCATATCGCTATGATGTCAGCAATGTGGCTGTTTATAGTGATGTCTAGCACTGGGGCATCACACCACAGACATGTTACATTATGTCCCACCGAGTCACATTATCCTGACACCAGGTAGACCAGTCCAAACACTAACCTCTTAATGTTGAGTGCCTAGCAAGGCATTTGTAAGTACCATTTTTGTAAGTCTTTGGTATGACTTGGCCGGGTTCAAACCTGCGACCTCCTGCATCCAAGGTGGATGCTCTAACCACTAATCCACTGGAGCGGTCTTTCACATAAGTGATAAATGTGAATGCACACATAAAATTGTACGACCTTACATGCAGCAACAGTAGTAAATAATCTTTAATTACCAAAAAAAGTTAATGTAAAAGCATCTTAAATTCTCCAACTGCTATATGACACCTTAGATTACACAATGAGGCATTACATGACCATACAGCTATTAGTCATGCTCTATTTTTAGATGGGGAAAACTCTATGCACATCAAAACTTGACCATCTTTAAACATGACAATTATGGAGCCTGTGTATCTAATGTCTGACATGTCCAGTTAGTAAGAGGTCAATTTAGCTCATTTGTCAATCATGTCTGACACATAATGCTGCATTACTGGCCAACAATGCTTGAGAAATGGACTTAGTCAATGTATGAAATATAGGTCACAGTGACCTCATTTTCACAGGCTTGTGTCAAATTTACAAATACAATTCCTCATCAACAAAACTGGATGACTGAACAAATATCTTCCAAAAACTGACATGGGCAAAACTTAACTAATGTGTGAGGGATCATATACTGTGTATACTCGCTTAAGTCGAGTCAAACCACAAACAACAAAGATTCTGCCGTAGCATAATGTGCCTGCAGATTGGGATCTATGTTGTTTGCTCTTCTGATTACTCCTAATGAACAAGACAGAGACCCAGATCTGCAGGCACATTATGCAACAGCAGATCTGGGTCTGTGCAGCTGGCAGCTGGACTTGTCTTATAAGATAGAACATACTGTGCAGAGATATGGCACTTTCTACAGCCATTGTAGGGCAAAATGATGCCAACTTTTAAGTATACAATCTTGGAACATTTTTTTTACTGAGGAGGGCATTATTTCTAAAGGAGTGGAAGAAACTCCAAACAAATTATCACTGGGTAATGTATTCAAGTGATATATATACATGAATTTTTGTAAATTCAAAATTTTGCATCTGTGATGAATGGTCCTGGTTTGCTTCTGGAAGTGGGAATGAGGGTGGGGAGAAGATGAAAATGAATAATGTGCACGCCATAGAGGGGAAGGGAGGGGGAAAGGAGCATTAGATCAGTAAGGTAATGTACTTCACAAATCATAGAAATTGGCCATTTGGCCATCAGTCTGTGTTGTTATGACCTCAGGCATAAAGCAGTTGTTCCTCCCAGCCAGCAGATGTAGTATCACTCAAACTACCATATATAATCACAAGTCAGAAACAAGTGTATACCGCATAGACCCATATCTGTCATCACATAATGCACTGGCTGATTTAGGTCTAATCAGCAAAAAAAACCCAACATAAATCCCGAATCTGTTAGTACATCATGCAACAGCAGACTATGGTCTAAGTTGTGTGCAGTTTGATTCCACATACATGTCAGTGCGTGTATGTATGGTAGCCATTTCTCCTCTACCATGCCTCTTTATATATCCTATTTACCCATGTGCAACACCCACCTAAATACCCCCCAACCCCAACCCCCCAAAAAACAGCCAGACCTGCCACTGCAATGTGTGCGTATGGATCAGGATCTACACTTGTCAACTTGTGTTTTGAAGCAAACAGCATAAACTCTGATCTGACAGCATCCATTTGAAAACAGATTTTGATCTATACAGTTTTGTAGCTTGCTCAGAGCATCAGAGACGACTGGAGTAAGACACATAAAGCAAGCAATAAAACTGAAAAATGCAGTTACCTACAACAGCGTTGAGGTGATCAACTATTTTATTAAATATTTACACAATCTCCTCTGCCCTCTAAATTCTGTTTAGATGTTAATAACTTACCAAAGAAGAGAAAATGCAGTTAAGCCTGCCTTAGCAGAAAGCTCCAATTAAAGGACACCTGCTTGTAGAGCAACAGGTATGACCCCTTTTCAACTTGTTCATAAAAGGGACATGTCCACAAAGAACGCAATACTGCAGCAGCACAAGTGTCTCTCAAAGTCTAGTTTGACTATGACTTTTAGCATCTGGAGGATGTAGAATAGGCAGTGCATGCTCTCTGGTATGTCATAATAGGCAAGAAATGAAGACATTTAAACAGTGCTGGTATTTGAATCCAACCATTAGCTGAGTCCGGGTCAGGGTCAGCTTTAATTTTGGTTTCATGGGAACATCACTTTACTCAAATTCCTTCAGCATTAAATAACCTACTCGTGTTACTGTGCATAAAACCCTAAACCAAACCAAACCTTAAGCAGTTCAAAATTCAGATGTAGTTCTTTGCACCTTGTTTTATTACTTTTCTTGTTGGGTTTTCTGGTTTATCAGTCTGGTTGAGCAGAGGTCAATTTCAATGACATGACCAATTATCTGATTATTAAATCCTGTGATCATTCAGTTCTGCACCATTCCCAATGTTCTGGGCTTAAGGTTAGTTTAAACCTCTTCAGTTTTAGCAAGACATCAAGTGGACAAATTAGTTGAGCAGTGATTCATTACCAGAAACTAATGATCCGATCAAATTTGATCTAAATCTTAATTCTAAAAGCTGTTTCTAAGATGTTCACATCACTCATTAGAATTCATTAAGGCATTAATAACACTATGTCAGGCTGCTTAGACCAAACCTCATTTTCAACGATTTTCTAGACTACTACTACAGTGCCAAATTTAGTTATTTCTGGTTGTGCAATAGTTAGCTATGCCTAAATGTAAAGATGAGTGTGTGTGATTTGGATTTTTAATGTAGCTTTAAAAATATTTCAGTCATATCACTATGATGTCTGCAGTGTGGCACTGGGGCATCATGGTGCAGACATGTAGCATGATGTTCCACCCAGTCACATTATCCTGACACCAGGCACACCAGTCCTAGCACTAACCTCTTAATGCTGAGCACCTAGCGAGGCAACTGTTAGTACCATTTTTATAAGTCTTTGGTATGACTTGGCTGGGGTTCAAACCTGCGACCTCCCACATCCAAGGCGGACACTCTAACCACTAGGCCACCAGATCAGTCTAAATGAAATGATATATTTGTATATAATTTTCAAAACTCTCTTGATAAATTTAAATTTTTCTTCATGTACAGTAGTTGGCAATGATAGATGTGTACATATGTATTTACTATTAATTTTAATAACTGTGACTGCTGTTAAATATGGTGTTATCCACTGCCCACTTTGGCCTCAAGTTTAAGGAATGTTACAGTCAGCTGTTGTCAGCCAACTGTTTGTAGACTTACAACAAATCACTGATGGCAAGTTTCCCTTAATAGCCAAACAATAATTTTATGACCATTTGTTGTGAAATTTGTAACTCTCTCTGTAGGTGTAAAGTGCTTAATATAGAGTTAAGTAGTTACAGTCCAGTATTAATTATTAAGCTCATAAAGAAATAATTTACAAATAATTTCCCACTAAACAAAACATTTTTGGAAATTCAAATACACATTAAATTTAAGAAAGGTGTGTGTGTGGAATGTACATACATGGCGATAATTGTATATTTTGGTTTGTATATTAGAGATAGATAAATGTGTGCAGCTGACACAATTTGACCATGTTAAGCTCAGCATTAAATCTAGAAAGGTCTTCAGGGAATGCTTTCTCTGAGGTATTCTAGTTTTATCTACAAGTGCTGGGTTAACCATGGTGCATGCCGGTTCATGTACTCGAGTAAATCCCCACAACAAAATATGATATTGTCAGCCATTGATCTAACTATATGCACACATAAAATTGCAGAAATTGCTGATTGGGAAGTTGATCAATCAAACACTCTAAGTAGTGACCATTTTTCCATATTAACCAACATTCAAATGAAGCTCATAAAAAAACAACTACCTTAACCCAAAATGGAGACTGGACAAGGGGGAGTGAGAGACTTTTCAATCTCTATGTTAGGGGATTGACAGCACACAACTATATGATGACAATATTAAAACCTCTAATGAAAATATCATCAGGGCACTGTCAGCAGCACTGAGTGGTGCATACATCAAACAGTCCATTCCTTGGATAAATGAAGATTATAAGCAAGCCGTAAAAGAGAAAAAAATGGCCTTAAATAAGTTTAAGCATACTAAAAACTCTCAGAATTATGTTACTTACAAAGAAAAAAGCATCTAGTGAAAAAAAACATCTTCATGACAAAACAAAACTCAGGGAAATTCTTTCATCACTGCACCACATAGCAAATTCAAAACAAGTAGTGCTAAAATTTTTAAAAATACTGGGAAAATCTGCTTGCTCAACTTCAAAACTCCCCCAAAACTCCCCAGCCTGAGTACAGAAAAGGAAAAATATGAAACATTTGCCTCACAATGTGCCAATATGAGCAGCAACTGAGCCCCTGCTCTTTTTGCCATCATGTTCTATGACTTAGAGAAATCAGTCGCCCCAATGGGCCGATAGGCAAGGATTCAGTCTATCCTTCAGAAAAACAGCAGTCATGTTTACATCCCAACCAAAATACACAGGAACATTCCAAAATTGTTCCTAAACTGGACTGAGAAAAAATTTGAGAAATTAGTGAAATTCCTAAGAATGCTACTTGACAAGCAAATAACATGGAATGATCTCATAACAGTGCTAAGGAGATGTGGCCAAGATCTACACCTCCTAAGGAACTTTAACGGTAGTGACTAGGCCTTTAGGGGTGGATCAGACCACACTTATTACTGTATACAGGACACTTGGTCAAAAGTTGATTATGGGTGCCAAGTGTAGGTGTCAGCACACCCAAATGTCCTAAACAATTTGAATGAATACAATTCCAAGCTCTAGTTATCTGCACCAGTGCATTTGGTAGCACCTTTTCGTGAAGAGCTCTGAGTCCTAGTCGGGGAACACCATCTCAATCTGAAAGAAGCAATTATGTTATGCGACGAGGATTTCAATCCATTCAAAACTGCACCCTACTCAAGATATAATAGTGAAATGCAAAAGCCCTTTACACATAAGCTAATTATCAATTTACCCAACAGCAAAACATTTCAAGATCTAAAAAGGAACTTGAACTTTACAATCTCCAGGTGGAAGTCATTCAATATCCCAACACTGTCCCATGGACTTGTATGCCACCCAAAATATAATCACTAAACTATGGGGATAAACAACAGCAAAGAGAGGGTAAATCTAATCCCAGGCTAGGAGAAATAAAATAGGGGATAAAGCACAGTAAAAAAAAATGGGATGACAAAAACCAAATGAAAACAAATTAGGAAAGCAATACTATAACAAAAAGCATAGACAGCCAGATCACCATGTCCAACAGACAAACTAGAGTCAGCGAACTCGGCTGTCAATCATAGATGGAAATATTACATAGAGATAAATGCATAACTTCTTCAAACCCTGAATCCCTAAAAAAAAACCCAGGGCCCTCTCCATACAGGACAACCAGTTCACAATGTAGATGAGATGAAGCAGAGTCAGCGAACATGGCCATAAAATACTGAGAACAAAACACAACCTCCTACCTCCCAAAATACCTTTATAAACAGGACCCTCTCCATAATGGACAAAATGGCTCCGGTGGCCTAGTGGTTAGAGTGTCCGCCTTGGATATGGGAGGTTGTGGGTTCGAACCCCAGCCGCGTCATACCAAAGACTTAGAAAAGAAAATGGTACCAACAGTTGACTTGCTAGGCACTCAGCATTAAGAGGTTAGTGTTAGGACTGGTTGGCCTGGTGTCTGGATAATGTGACTGGGTGGGACATAATGCTATGTGTCTGCGCCATGACGCCCAATTGCTAGACATCATTATAAACTGCCACACTGCAGACATCGTAGCGATATGACTGCAATATTGTTAAAGCTACATCAAAAATCCAAATCTCTCTCTGTCTCTGTCTCTCTCACACACACACACACACACACACACACACACACACACACACACACACACACACACACACACACACACACACACACACACACACACACACACAGAGGACAGCCAGTCTGCCATGTCGAAGAGATGACTTCCTGTCAGCAAACTAACTAAATTGAAAACTAAGGATCCAAAGCAAAGTAAATAAATGAGAAATGGGGGTTGGGTTATGCACTGCTTCAAGGCAGACTAATTATATCAACAAATTGCTCCCTTAATGCAAGAATAGTATAATATTATGGTGTCCTTGATTCCTTTTTCTATACCTCTTTCTACACATTAAAATTTTTTACACCTCTACCTAAAATACCTCCCAAAACATTTCTTATGCATGACACAACTAACATGAATGAGTTAATTCTTGTCCCCATAAGGAATAAAACTACCACCCACCCCAACCCCACCCTGCAAAAAACAACTTCTTATTCATATTCTACTCTCTGCTCTCACTCAAACTGGTGATGGCACTCGGTGAAAGTCCAAGGAGTATCAGACAAGCTCTAATCAACCCTCAAAGAAAACACCCTCAAAGAAAACACAGACATCACCCCAAGTCTGAACCATCAGGCCCTGCAACACAATGTGGCATTGTTTGGATTACTTCATAATACAACCCATTCAATTAGTCCACACCCAACATTATAAGGAGGTCAGAAGTTCAGACTATCAGGGCCTCACTGCACAATGCAGTATCTGATTATAAGAAATCCACAAAAATTAAAATAACAGGGTAGGCATTTGGGACTGAAACAAGAAACTCCTCTCAAACAATATTAGACAACATAAGGTGGTTAATAAGCCCAGACCATCAGGCCCAGCCACACATGGTGGCAATGATTGCACAAAGCAATAATGAAAGAAAGGTGAAGACACTTAAAATTGCAGGATACTCTAGTAATAGACTCCTTGGGATTGGACTAAATCTATATAAAAAACCCTATACTTCCTATCACTGACTAACCTTCCTAACACAGCAGCCATAAAGACAAAAGGTGGCCATAAATCTTTGTTTTACAAGACAATATCTGTAGTCTTGTTCTTCATTGTAACTGTCTATTTTTATGTTCATCGAATGCAGAAGCTACATGTATATATGGCAGCCAATATGACTGGTGGAGGAAGAACCCAGGAAAACCCTGATAAGAACAATCAACCCATAAGAAGCTAGTGGCAAGTTGTCTCATATATCCACATTGGCTGAGCCTGAGACTCAAACCAACACGGACAGAGGTGAGATGGCAGTGATTGGTAAAGGCGAGCACTTTAGTCCACTCTGCCACCTGGGGCCCCTTCAGATATTGCAAATGCCAAACTGATATTAGTCATTCTGGAATACACAACATCTGCATCCAAAGCAGCACTGCCCTACATCATGGCATATGCAGAACAAGTATTTTCAATGCTCACAAAATGTTGACAAGATCTTCAAGTAAGTCTGAACAGTACTATCAAGTCTCTAAGGGGTGCAACAATGATCATTATTGATACCTGCATCATTTCAATGAACAATACAGGACTACAAAGTTATCAACTACAAATTAATACTGTATTCAACACTTCAATGGATTTTAAAGACAGAAACTTGGTGTACTTTTTTTAAAATGTACATGCATGATAACTTTTCTCAGAGTTGTACAACATTGCTCAACTGTGTCACATGCATTGACCTTCCCTATCCATTCCACTTTGGACTATAAAACACTTTATGAGTCTTAAAAAAAACAACACTGTCAGGAAGGTATCATAGAAATTCTATATAAACTTAAACAAGACATGTGTCCAGAGGAAATAATGCAACTGATAAATATGTTTAACTGCATTTTAAGATACAGTGTGTGTTCTGTTTTTGTTAGTTTAGCGTCATTTTTCTGCACATGACAGGCCTATAAAGGTGTGCACCTTAGATCACTCAACCACCCTAGGCACCCATTTTAAGACACAAAGACAAGCTTATACATCAAACAGTGGCCATAATTCAGATTTTAATGGAAAAGAATAGAAGTTAACGATCAATCAAGTTCTGTTTAATAAAAAGACCCATAAAAATGTTTGGTTTAAATCTACTGTGTGCTTTAAAAGTTTATGAGCCAAAATGAAATCAATATCATATGGAGTGGATGGAGAAATGTACATAGGATATATATGGGGCCTTAATAAAAAAGATACTCTACTGCCCAAAAAGAATTTCAAGGAATTCAAGATATGACCAGTTCTTCTTTGGAAATGCTGAGTATTGAAACCCCATCTATATATTTTTAAGTTACAAGATTCAAATTAGCCACTGTGGCAGTCATACTGGATGTAAGGTCAGCAACATGTTCATTTAGGACAACACCCTTAGAAGACTTCTGATGAAAACATCATGCTAAAAAGACAATTCATTCATGAAAATTGGAAACAAAATTTTCAACATGTTGCTTGTGGCATCCATATTTAATGTCTATAGGGTACCATTTTCATTTGGGACCAAGTAGATATCAAAAGAAGTTTTTTGGTTAAAACTCTTTGTTGGTAAGACCATAAAATCCAGAGTAGCTATAACAAAATTTTCAAGATGGCCACCAAAGTGGCCATACTGGATGTCAGATTAGTATAATGTTTATTCAGAACCAGCTAGACACCATAAGACATCTTCCATTTAGCAAGGAGATCTTCAAGACTGATCAAGGCAGCAATATTTGAAGTCAGACATGCACCATTTTCATTCATAATATCATACTTAGTCTTCAGGGTGAAAACCCTATATACATGTGACTTTCCCTTCAGGTGATGTAGCAATAACAAGATTTCATGATGGCTGCCAAGGTGGCAATACTGGATGTCAGACTGGCACAATTTTCAATTAGAACCCATCAGGCACTATTTGAAGTCTTTCAGTGAAAACATCAGGTTTATAGGACCTATTCATTGAGGTGGTGTATCCTTAAAAAATTTCAATCAGATCAGCACCATTTTTCATTTATGACCAACTAGAAAATCCCATGTTATTATGACCATACATTTAGAATGAGTACTGATAACAAGATTTTCAAGATGGCAACTGTGGCAGCCATATTGGATGCCTGTGTTGAACTGTTTTCATTTAGGATCAAACAGACATCATTAAAAGTCTTCTGGTGAAAACTATGTTGATTTGACTTTCTGTTCTGGAAAAGAAATTATAAGATTTTCATGATGGCTGTCATGGTAGGTACATTGGACATCAGATTGGTACCATTTTCAGTCAGGACCAGCAAGACATTGTATCAAGTCTTTTAGTGAAAACCTCATGTACATATGACATCCACTGAGGAATAGCAATAACAAGATGGCAGTTGTGGTAGCCATATTGGATGTCTAAGAGAAACCATTTTCATTTAGGATCACAAGAAGATTAGGAAGAGTTGCAATAGCAAACTTGTACTAGTGGACAGATGGAAGTTGGGCAACAGATGACAGAAAAAAGGCCATTTCACAAAATCTCATGGTCTATAACCAGTCAAGCTAAACAAACCCATGATATAATAGTGTGGGTGGCCATTTCATATTGCTCTGGCCAAGGAATTTACCAAAGTGTTTTGGATGACACCATATTGTCATTGGTACTCACATTCTGTTTATGATTTAGCATTGTAAACTTAGTAGCCATGCCTACAAAAAGTACCATTATTCTTTCACAATCTTACATTTCAATTCCATCAAGTCTATCAAGTACTTAAGTAATGACTAACACAAACCATCGCTGTTTTGACTCGATGCACTTGAATGTTTACAGAGAACATTTGTACATGCTTCTTGCATAAAAAATGGTGCTGGTTTTCAAAAGGAATGATGGGGTCACTTTCATGAGAGTGTATTGCCAAATACAGGGTGGAAATTTTGTTAAAATCTTTATTAAGGAAACATAAACATCAATTTCCACACATACAAGAAAACCTGTATGTTCTATGTAATATATGTAATTTTAATGAATTCACACACACAGAATAAACCAGATGTACCCTCCTATCTGTCTTAAGAGGTGACTAATGGAGGTAGAAGCTGCAGCAACTCAGTGTATCTGTTCCAGATACACATCGAAAAAGGGTTGTGTTGGAATCCTACAATTGAAGCAGCTTGGGTTGGCTACCATGGTGTGTCCTTAGGCAAGGCACTTTACTCTAACTGCCTTGGCACTTAAAAAACACTACTTGAGCTGTTTTGGCATAAAACAACAAAGCAAAAGCAAATGTTTCCTAAAAATCACTACTTTCTTCTTACAAATTAAGCTGATAGCAGTGTTATACCTATGGCAGTTTTTCTGTTTTAAGCATTAGGTTAATGCACTAGCCCACACTGATAGAAACCACTAGAGTGATAAGTACAATCAAAATAAAGCCACACTTCAACTTTTGTTTTCCTCTATGATGTTGTACTCTAAACCTATCTTACACCTGTTTATGATTAAACAAGCTATTACCTATAAACCCATTTACAACAGCATCATCACATAATGTACCATATATACTCATCTATAAGTAGAGTCCAACTGTAAACAACATAGATCCTGATTTGCCATAACATAATGCTCTTGCAGATCAGGGTCTATATTGGTTTATTTACTGACTACTCCTAACAAACTGCACAGACCCAGATCTGCTCGCGCATAATGCGCCAGCAGATCTGGGTCTGTGCAATTTGCAGGTGGACTTGCCATAGAAGTGACTATATATGGTACCAGCAGATCAAAGTCTATTATTGCTAGTTTGAAATCCTGAATAGAATTCACAGCATAGACCCAGATATGACAGCCTAATATGTGACGGCATGTGATTCTAGACTGTTTTGCATCTGGATGTATGCATGAGTAAACAAAGTAAATACATCTGCCAAATATACTCATGTAGAAGTCAGATCCAACTGTAAAATAATATAGACTCCCACATGCCATCATATAATGCAATGGCAAATTATACACTATACCCTTTGTTTTACTGATTAGTCCCAACAAATGGCACAGCTATGTATGGGATTTAACTAAAAGTCAGCACAATACTGGCTATACAGTGCTGGTTACTGATTAACTCCTAAAAATGCATTATGTGATGGCAGATCTGAGTCTATGCTGTTTGCATTGGGATCCCACTTATACACAATAATGTATGGTAAATAATCAAATTTGAAAACACTACAATGGCATCATTATACTGATGACCCTGAACTTGATTTTCCATATGTACTTGTATATGGTTTGGATTTAACTGCAAACTGCATAGATTTGGATCTGCCATTGCACATTGCACCAGCAGATCTGAGCCTCTGCAGCTTGTCAGGAGTAACAACTAGAATACAAACCTTGATCTGCTAATGCATTATGTAATGGCAGATCAGGGTCTATGTTGTTTGCAGCTGAACTTGACTTATAAACAAGTATATATGGTACATGTTTACTTCTGTGCAGTCCTACTCTTCACATATGCACAACAGCAGGTCTGATGGTATTACCAAGTTTCAGTTAACAAGAAATTCACATCAAAATGACTACAATCTGATGGTGATTCTCATCAAGTCTTGAGAAGAGAAACACTTTTTAAAGATTATAAATGGTAATATCTTAAATAAACAGATCAAGTCAAAGAATGTATTTAATCTCTCAATATGCTTTTGCAGACAGAAATACATTGGAAAGCCATTGTAATGCTATTCTAATGTCACTGCAATTCTAATTCATAACTATTCTAATAATAACTAAATAAAAGTGCCTGTACCATCTTAATCCACATAGATTTTCTTTTAGAAGAGCAACGATCTCTCTATGAATGGAAGTTATAATCAAGTGAAAACACGTTTTATAAATGCGTTTTTCTTAAAAAGAAAATGCGTCCAACACAAGGAATATTAAGATAACGTCTGTCTGTCCATGCATTAATTACTCCTAAATTGCTGTATTGAAATAATTAGTAGATATCTTGTTTATATGGTGAAAATTTGCAAGGAGTATTATTATTTTTGCTTTCCTCCCTATCCCAGGGATCCATGGTGGTTGTGTGTGTGTCTGTGTGTATGCATGCATGCATGTAAATATGTACACACACACACACACACACACACACACACAATGACCCCCTGGATCATTATCTAGGGATGCTGACAGGGAAGGAAGAAGATGTATTATAAAATAAAAGCTTTTAATC
>JAECUM010026746.1:0-12262 GCA_016617855.1 Megalonaias nervosa | reverse complement strand
ATCATGTATAGAAGTGTCTTCACCATATAAATATTTTAAACTCATATTTCAATGGCCTATATCATGACAAGCAATTTAGCAAAGAATATGTAAGAAAACATATGTAAGTAGACATTATTAATGTATTTCACATCGATATTGCAAATATAAATAATTCCATGTATACATGTAAATGTGTGACAAACAATATCAATAACTGCTATTATTTCAACATCTAACTTCTTAATTTTAAAATTATAATACAAATATCGGCTATTACTTTACAATATTACAATACAATATTTATATAATCTTCCGCCTTATTCGTTCATCTAAGAACTATCTTCATTTTCAGCCTTGTCTTTTCGGTTTGCCATATAAGGACATTGCATCCTTCAATCACAGGAGTCTGCCGTTTTATCAATAAAGTACGATGAAATCTCTGACAACATGAAATCACCTTTATAGTACCGATATGATGATTTCGTGTTGTCAGAGATTTCATACTACTTTACTGATAGAACTTCAAACTCCTGTGCTTTAATGGAAACGTAAACTGACCGTAGTAAATATGGCGCGCATTGAATAACATATCGTAGAATATCCAACATTGTAGAAAAAAAAAATCTTATTTGTCAAGCTAATTACCGTTAATATCTTGTTATCTGATTAGTGTTTTGTTCGTTGATAAATCCACCCTGCAAGATCAGGAAAGAACCGCTACATAAACATGAATGTTACCGATGCAAAATACATGGGAGTTTTAGACGCTATTAACCCATGAATGAAATCCGGTCGCGTGCCTGTCGCGTGCAATGACATGTCGTGTGTAAAGATTTATCAATGAAAGCGCCACCTTCTGGGAAAAATGTGCATTGCCTTGAACTGGTGATGATGGCGAGTTTTGTAGCCAGCCGCCATTGTGATAGTCAACACAGATTTTATATGTTTATATGAAAATTGTGCAGCCATATTTACTACGGTCAGTTTACGTTTCCATTGAAGCACAGGAGTTTGAAGTTCTATCAGTAAAGTAGGATGAAATCTCTGACAACACGAAATCATCATATCGGTACTATAAAGGTGATTTCATGTTGTCAGAGATTTCATCGTACTTTATTGATAAAACGGCAGACTCCTGTGATTGAAGGATGCAATGTCCTTATATGGCAAACCGAAAAGACAAGGCTGAAAATGAAGATAGTTCTTAGATGAACGAATAAGGCGGAAGATTATATAAATATTGTATTGTAATATTGTAAAGTAACAGCCGATATTTGTATTATAATTTTAAAATTAAGAAGTTAGATGTTGAAATAATAGCAGTTATTGATATTGTTTGTCACACATTTACATGTATACATGGAATTATTTATATTTGCAATATCGATGTGAAATACATTAATAATGTCTACTTACATATGTTTTCTTACATATTCTTTGCTAAATTGCTTGTCATGATATAGGCCATTGAAATATGAGTTTAAAATATTTATATGGTGAAGACACTTCTATACATGATAAATATAGGAACATTTCAGTACCATGCTGAAAAAGTAGGGGTACTGTTACAGGGTTCATATACAGTAGTTGCTTACAATTTGTCCATAAATTTTGCATGTACTCTATAATAGTATTACAGCATAATAATAATGTATAGTATGTGATTTATACGTAAATTGCAAGCTACAATATGAGCCCCAGTGGTATCTGGATAGAACTTATTTCATAAATTTTTAACTGAGATCTAACTGTATATCAGTTGAGAACACAGAGTTGAGAATAATTGGAGACATCCATAACTTTAAGCTTTATGTAACAATTGACTTCTCCAGACTATAAATAATAGTAGATGTTTTGTGGTTGAGCAATGTAGAACAGAACAATTTATAAATTCTTTCTTCATAAAAACAACTGTGGGCTGGAATCATCTGAGTGACAGTGTTGTGTGTGTGCAATCTGTGGAGAGTTTCAAGACAGCTCTTGAACAATACTACTAACTTTCTAGATGGCTTTCTCTTCCAGTACAAATTCATGCCGTAACTGGCCCTGCACTGTATACATTCGGATTGAGATTCAGATATAAATGTTTCTAGCACATGATATATCCGGACCTAATTTGACAGTTTTATTATCTCCACACTTTAACTGGGATGTTGCTGTTGCAGTCAGTAGTCTGCATGTCTATCCATCCATCTGACAAAACTAGTCATTACTTTTCATTCACAATTCTTGAAGAATTTAAATGAATCTTTTTATATGTGAAGGATAGATATGTGCTTCTTGTTGATTTGAGGCAAAGTTTAACTTTGGCACTGACACCAGGATAATTTAATCTTATGAGGAGGGCCTACAAAATAATCTGCCTCCCCCAATAAATGATAGCTTTTATTTCCTTTTGACCTTTTGGGAGGAAATGTATGGAAAATTAAATGAAGAAAAAGATGTATCACATTTGTCTTAAGTGACCTGCAGAAGACATTCTTAGATTTCATCTTCCAAATGTGAAATGGAATGATTATGTAAGTTTGTTTCCCAGAAAAAAAAATTAACATGTTAACGATGGCATGTTACAGGTGTAGGGATATGTATGCCCATGACTGTGTTTGCAACAAATATTTTATGTATTATAAATTATGATGTCTTATTGACCTGTCTCACATACTTAAGGAAGAAATATAAATTTTGTAATCTCTGCAAACTGAGAATAATATTTTTCTTGGTTACTTTAGCTCAGTGTTGCATATCCAGTTTTATGCATCTGACAGACATTGATATGAGGCCATGTTTGGTTGCCTTTTTAATTAACACATCAGCACTTTCAAGTCTATGGGACTGCAAAATTCATTTGGAATGGTAACATAAATTTCTCCTACATAAAATGCATTGCTTATTCTGACAGTTTATCATAAACTAATGGGAGAAACCTGTATATCCTAAATGTTGGCAGGCCAGGAACCTTTATTGGTGCCTGTCCAGTCTGTAAGTAAAACCACAATGGACCCAAAATTCCAAACTTGGACAGAAACGGGAATCTTCAGGTTTGGCTCTTCAATTTTGTAATGTGTGTAGAGTTTGATTGTTAAAGAAAATGTAATCCTAGTAAGATATTGTATATTGTAGGAATTATTTAATTAAACTTTATATTATTTAAATAAATTTTAATTCTCTTTATTTTGATCTATGAGTCATGGGTGTAATTTGTGATGGACAAGATACATATTGGCCTTGCTTGTTTTGTCGTTTTCACTTCCAGGACATAAAAAGGTAATTTGGAAATTAGAAAAAAACATGAATTTGTTATTAAAATAGTTTCACTGTCCCTATTTTAAAACTATTCAAGTTAAGTGCACTTTGGTCTAATTGTACATTTTTTGATCAGCTGTTGCCTTAGATGGTGCCTGCTTTTCAGTATTACCACATGCAAATAAAATATAGTCACAGGAAAGTAGCATAAAGGTATGCCAACATTTATCACTGTTATGCTTGTTGCAAATGCAAATAATTTCACTTTAATACCTACCCCTTTTGTCAGAAGCACATAGGAACTGCAGAGAAGAAATCTTATTAGTGCCTGTCAAGTATTCTACAGTGTACATATCACTAGATCTATTTTACTGAGATTGGAGATTTAACATTATATATATAACTAGTCCATTATATGCACAGGTGTTCCAATAGAAATTCTGAATATGGATGACAGATCCATCGAACTTTTTGAAGAGGATCTAAAGGATGGAAAGGAAACTGTACAAAACATACGTATCATGGTTGTTGGACACATGGGTGTAGGCAAAACAACCCTGGTCAAGCGTCTTCTTGGAGAGGAGGTAAACATTTCCGAGAGACGTAGTACGGAAGGCATAGATGTCTATGTCAATTGCTGTGATGTTTCTTTGTCAGCCCATGAATGGACAAAGCGAACAAAAGGTATGTGGGTATAAATAATAATAATCATACAAGATTTACCACTCTGTATTTATACAAATGCCATGAGGTGAAATGTATCATGTCATACTGTTATCTGTTCATCCATCTCCATTTCACTTCTTCACAGTGACAAAGTTTTTCACTATCCAGTGATACCACACTTTGTAAATAGTTTGCATTTGGGGCAAGGAACAGATGTATCAGTTTGTGGCTTAAAAGGTCTTGCATCAGGGTCAAGGTCACTGGGGCTAATGGAAGGAAACTTCACACACAATTAGCAGTAACAGAATTTCAGAATGTTGTGTACTCGAAGTAACTGTTCTTTTTCATCTACAACTTTTAGATATACACAAACAAGTGGGATTTTTTAAGTCATGATATTTACCTTTTATGACAGGTATTTAGTACTGAATGTTAGCACATTGCCTATGTTGTGTGTATAATTGTTGTACTTTTAAAATTTGCACTTTCCTTCTACATTATTTATGTGAATGTATATGCTGCTTGCATCCTGTATGCACCTTTTGGCTTTTAGTCACCCTCTGTTGCATGCTAACCTGCTTTGTAACATAGCTACACAGTGAGTGGTATCTGTACTATCACCATATAAGCCATTAACCAGGCAGTCTTAGTAGAAGTGCCTGGGGGTTGAGGTTAAAAGGATGGTACATGCTTATTTGTGTGCCCACGTGTGTGTGTATATATGTTTGGTTTAGGTTTCTTGACCATGGTTCAAATTAAATGGTAGTCGACTGGCCCAAGGCTGGTAAATTTTCTGTTTGACTATTAGTTTTCATAATTTTAGGCATCTAAAGGTTAGTTAATCTTGCTATGTACATGTTACATTGTTTGTGGGAAGGATTGAGCAGGAGTAGTAAATTTCTGGATCTACTAGTAATTCTGTGTACAAAGAAATTTATGTTAAATCCTAAGCCTGTGGCTAGGTTAAAGACCACATAATATTATTTTAATATTATTAGTATTATTATTACTGTTAAAACAAAATTGAGATATTATATCTGCCATTCAATCTAGACTTCTTCCCCAACCAGGTTAGGAGTCCACGGGTTTTATAGGAATCTTATACGCAATTAAAAATGGACCCCTCATCTAAGGAATGCAGTGGATGAGGGGCATTCATTCAAATACCAAAATACACCTTATCCATCATATTCCAAGTACTATTGCTAATGAAAACTAATTTTGGGATAAATATTTATTTATGTGTGGTAACAAACAGTATAACTTTCCTGTGTCATTTAGTATTTAAATCCAAAATGTTTATGAAAAGGAATAAACAGTGCTATCTTTCTTTATCTACAAATCTATAAATTTACTACTCAAAAATAAAATGAAAACTATATTATTTGTTTCAAAGTATTGTTGTGAATATGGTCATATTTAAATAGCAAAGGTAGCTAATTCAGGTTTCCTAATCTTTTAGCAGGAATTTTGAATTTTGTTTGTGATGATGAAAATTGAGTGCAAGTTAAGAATTTATAAATTAGTAAATAAATAAGATCACTCTCTATTTTTATCATACAACATTTTGGATTTAAATACTAAATGACTATTACACAGCATAGAAATGCAACAATTTGACCATGGATATCGGTGTGTGTCTGACAGTGATAGGTTGATGATTAGCACACATTCTTTAGGGCACAGTAGGATTTTTATAAATATTTTGAAAAGCATCAAGCAACATGTGAATTTTTAATCAGCACTCACACCCATATAGAAAATTGGTAATCCACCTTACTGCATTATAATTTTGCTTATATATGTTTATTCTGGTTATGCAAGGAATCACACACTCTATATAATATTGTAAGAATCACAGAGGCTCAAGACATTGCTTAAAATTGAATTATCTGTTATACAGGGAGATATAATATTTATTATAATAGTACATGTATCACATGTAATCTGTATGCAAAAATATGAACTCCTCTGTAGGAATAAAATTTAGTATTGCAAAATTGCAACGGTCAGCATGCAATCACAGGGGCTTGTATCATTGTTTATAATTTAACTATCAGTCATAGATATAGTATAAAATAATACAAGTGAGGACATTTCTCATGTGACCTAATTGAGACTCAATGCTGATATTTCAAGCTACATTTCACATAGCGTAATTTGGTACTGTTGTTTAGCTCAAGCATTCGACTTTGTATGGCATCCAAATTTTGGCTCACTATCATATCTTTAAGGAATGCAAGACCATTTACACATGCTATTGCTTGACATGGCGATGATCATGCCTGCTTAATATGCAAGTGAATTTCTGCTGAATGGAATTCTGTCCTTTTATTGGTTAAAATAAAATGAAATCCTGCATATATTTATAACTTATTTCTAACTGGCCAATGAGAAGACACGCAACAGGTATTTGATAGTTTTCTGGTCCTGATTTCCCTTGAATAATTTTGTTTTTGAGAAGAACAGAAAATGTCTTCTGTGATTATTAAAATGTGCCAATGAGAAAACAACTATGCCCAGTCTTTAAAAAAAAAAATAAATCAGACTTCAATTTTTTTTTCTTTTTTCTGTGGCTGGCTTTTTCAAGTTCTTGATTGCTCTCCAATACTCCTGCAAGTCAAGTTCATCCTAAAGTGGAAGTTATTGGATATGAGATGTATTCCTGACTTTCATCTTTTTTAGCCAGTGTTTTTTTTTTTTTTTTAAAAAATACTTAGAGAAATCTTATGTTTCGGCATTTTTACACGAGTTAAATAAAGGCATTTATCAAATACGCTTAATTATTACTCTATAAGCAATACATTGTGAGCAATGTAATAACAACTGAATAATAGAAAAATAAAAAGGTCACCCTATTTTTACTAATAGACTTGAAAGCCATCATTGACTGCCACTGATTCCTCTATTACTTATAACACCTCATAAAACATCCCCCATTTGGCCTTAAAATGCCCAGGTTACAACACCAAGGTAATCAATTGGCAACTTGCTGTGTATAACTGTCTGCATTTGTACTCTGATTACCACATATCATCGCACCGGTATTACATTTCCTGACTCTTTTAGACGGGTTTCCACTGATTAATCTAAGCTGGGCATAATGCTCACAGATATACAAAAAAAAACAAAAATAACAAAAAACTTGTTTTATTTTTCAAAGCCACAGATTCCAACCATAAAATTGTATTTGTAGCAGACTGCCTTTAAATTGTGCCAATATTTGATTTAAAAGTTGATCCACTCAAGTCATAATTGATTCCCTCTTCCTCTATCTGAAGCACCAAAGATAATCTTAAAACCTTATGGATGTTGCAGACAGTAGAAACCCCACATAGATCTGGTAAGGTCTTGGATTTGAGTCCTTGTATAAAAAACCCCATGTATACTGTGACGTCCTTGGGTAGCTTCTGTATATGTGACTGTCAACATTGTGGATGTATGTAGTTAAGGGGCGCTCACCAGTTGTTATGTACGTTTGAGAGAGTGACATATGTAAGGTGAAGTTATTTGTATTTAAAGCATGCACAAAAGAGAGAATGTTGGCCTACCTGTATGCTACTTTGATGTAATGTGGCTGACATTCCTTTGGATATTGTATTTTGGAAATTGTAAATGATCTTAGCACACTGCTAACTAAAATCACTGCTCCCTTATGCTCCAAAAATCAGCATGAATTTGTCTAAAATACATTATCCTTAGCAGCTATTACAATAGCGAAAATGAATTTTGCCAGACTAGACAATACCAGCTTCTGAAAGTGCAATGAATGAATTACCAGATATATAAAATGTAAAAAAAGTTATCGGCTCTTTTTTTACAATTTACCTCTGAAGTTCAGGAAGTGAAAATGACCAAGAGGAGTTAGCATTTTTTTGAAAGGTGCACATCTGGAGTAAGGCCAAGCTGTATACTCTATAACCCATATTACAACCATTAATCATACACCAAAATAAAGGGAATTAAAGGTTCTTTGAAAATACCTAAGATATACATGTCTTTTTTAAATAGCCAGTATAACCAGTGAGGAAACCTAGGGAAATTCTTTTTCTTTAAAATTCTAACCCTATGCAAAATATGAAACTGTAGAGCGCCACCTTATCTGTAGTTGTATTGCAAACAAATGAATGCATGTGTGCATATGTATCTTAAAATTAATTGAATAACCAAACTCTGAGTTTAGATTACTCAGTTTATTGCAAAAATAATTTCATCAAACTCAACAATAACATGTAAATATTTAGCTAAAGAATAAGCTTAAGATTTAATATAAGCTGTCTGATTGTCATCTTATGTAATGATACTGGCACAGTGGTGAATATCACACTAAAATAAACAAAATAAAACTTGAGCAGCAGAGGGGGTGAACAGACTATTTTGCTTGAGACATTATTTATGAAAAACTAAACCTTCCTACGAAAAGGAAATCTTAAGGTCAGCGAAGAAACCACAAGCTAGTTAGATTATCACGTTACTTTATCTCTGACGCGCGTTTTTATTTTTAGGAATTTTTCGTTTACGCGTTGGTCACTCAGTATTGGTCGTTCACCCCCTCTGCTGCTATAATTAGCCAAAGATTTTATCCAGACCTATACGATATCTAGATCTTGGGTCATGTAAATTTATCGTTATAAATCCGAACGGAATAGCTTGTGCTTTTGAAAAGAAGTTTCTAACCTTAATCATATTCTTGTCCCCTGAACACCAAGTATAATAAATATTTTGTAAAGTATAATTATCTACTCCATTAAACACAATTAAGATATTTCAATTATCTTTGATTACTTTAGGAATTTGTGTATATCGCTGAGTAACATAAATCACGTCTGTATTTTTGTGACGGCCACGCGAAAATATCCGAGCTGGATTTGATTGTTTGTCCAGCATCACATCATCGTATATTACGAGGTTATTAATAAATCCATCTACAGATGGAGCTTGATCAATATCGGTGATAAAATCAATAGCGTCATTATCAGGACACGTCAGCGACTTTGCATTTTCATTAAAATCTTTAAGTACTTCGTAACATCGTTGATCATCTACAGATGGTGCTACTAAATATAATTTATCCCACTTGAGCCATCGCATTATCAGATTAAGTAATAATTGCGTTTTACCAGACCCAGATGGGCCAAGTATAATTGCTCTGATAGAATTTGGTAGCGCTGGATGATGCTTGACTGGCTCTTGTTTTCGTGTCGCTGAAAAGTCAATTATATCCATATAATAATGATATGAATTTATGTTGCGTTCGATGTAGAGCGCATACGTCCACCACTGGATTAACGACAATAATAACAAAAAAAACAACAGGTGCGCACTTACAGGCAGGTGTGTGAAATGTGGTACAAAAAAATACAAATTTATTTCATTAAAAACAGGTGGTGATATCGCTGCTTCTTTAAGTAAATTACCAGGAGCTCCATGGGCAAAGTATCCTGATGAAAAACAGTTACCTGGATATAATTATTGTGGTCCTGGAACTCGTCTCGATATCCGACTCGATAACCGAGACCAACCAAAACCTGGAGAGTATCCAATAAACGCAATTGATCAAGCGTGTCACATTCACGATGTCGCGTATAAAAGTAAAGATTTACAACAACGACATATTGCAGATGTAAAATTAATTCATGCCATAAATAATATAAAAGATAAATCACTTCGAGAAAGATTAGCTGCTTTTCTCATAAAAGCTGGTATAAAGGTAAAATAATGTTAGGGGCTGGTAATTAATCAATTGATTATAATAATGGAATCTGTTTATTATAGCCCAAGAGGATACTGGAGCGGTAAAGCAGCGATTAGTAAACTTGCTGAAGCAGCAAAAGTCTCACGTGGTGTCGCTGCAGCGTGGTTAGCACGACAGGCAATATGACAAATCTATCTACCACCACCTAAAAAAATTCAGTATGCACATTTTGATGTTAGTACCCCTAATGAAGTTCATCAAGCAGATATTTTGTTTTTACCACACGATACCATTAAAATTGGTAGACGTCAATACACATACAGATACGCGTTAACCGTCGTTGACGTTGCGAGTAGATATAAAGAAGCAGAACCATTATCAACTAAAACAGCGACTGAAGTTGCATCTGCGTTTGAACGCATTTATCAACGTGGATCCTTGCGATGGCCACAATTGCTACAGGTTGATCCTGGCAAAGAATTTCTTGGTGCAGTATCATCGTTGATGAAGCGACATAACGTTAAAATCAGACGAGGACACACAGAAATTCATCCTGATCAGGCAATCGTTGAACGATTTAATCGAACACTTGCTGAGCGGTTATTTGGATATCAATACGCGAGGGAAATATCCGCTGACTTTAAGTCCACGGAGAGATTTCGTGAATGGGTTGCAAGGTTACCGAGTGTGATAGCTGCGTTAAACAGCGAAGTGACTCGTGCAACTTCTATGAAACCTTCTAATGCGATCAACAAAAAAATATATACCAACACAACATAAATCTTCCTCTCAACCAGTACTAGGTTATGTTACCGTAAGATATTTATATGAACCTGGTGAACTTGAAGGAGGTAGAAAAAGAGCAACTGATCCTATCTGGAGTATGACCACACACAAAATCTCTAGCGTGGTAAGGTCCACAGGTACACCTGCAATCTACAGATTAGATTCAATTGCTCCTCAGCGTGGATTTGTACGCGAACAATTACAAATAATTCCTGTAGATACACAATTACCACCGCGTTCACTTTGTAAACTTGCACAGTGTCCAGCGCCTCGACGTCGATTATATTCAAGACAGGTCAGCATCACATTTTCGCGTGTGTGACCAAGACTACTATTAATGCTATCAACGGTAAATTGTCTTGGATTATTACTCGAGTACTGCCATAGCATATTACAGTTACAACTTGCACAATGATTATTCTGTTGTGCTTTTAGTTTTATAAGAAATTCAACATCGATACCAAAATCGCCATTATTTTTTTTTTTTGTCACATTGCTTATAACTCGCTAATTATTTATTGATATCGACAAAATTGTCAGGAATTTCTTTGGTTATTACGCAATCCATGATAACCCGGCCCAGTTGAGATATTCTTCTGACTCGAGACACTGCAAGATAAACTAAATTTGACCACTCAATACGATCATCGACAATCCAAATACTTGTATCGGTAATAGTTAATCCCTGTGACGAGTGAATCGTTATAGCGTATCCTAACGTCCACGGCGATTTATCCATACTTAACGCGCTCTCAACAACATCAACAACGACTAAAACAATATCATTTAATACAAGATTTTGTATTCCACCACCAGGAATCTCAACATCAATATTCTGTCGTCGAGTATCTGCTGGGCGATAACACAAAGGTACAGGTAGATTTGAAAATTTTTCTTTGTGTAACGTAAATAATTGTTGTTGAAGTGTATCGCGAACTGTTTTTCTACTTGCAACTATCAAATCAGCAGGTCTCCATAAAGTCCAAGAATTATTCATAGATGTTTCTGGAATTACTTTACGTATTATCTCGCACTGTATTTTATCTGGCTGTAATCTTATTAACTTTTTAAACTCTTTTAGTGATTTATCAATAGATCTATGGTCATCAATTATTTCTTCGTAATAATCTACAAATGTTTTCAGCCACTCATGTGGAGACGATCCAATAAAAGGTGGCGGTTGACCATGATCGCTGCACATTATCACAGCAGTATTCTTCAATAACAGCCAATCAAGAAATATTTTTAATACCTCTAGCGACACCGTGCATATCTCGTCCCAGATAATAATTTTAGGAATGTATTTCTCACCCATCCGCGATGGAGTCCATGTGTCTCCGCATCATCTAAAGAAACTATGATATGTACACGATTTTACTCCTCGTTCTTTTATTTCCCTGGCAAGTTTATGTGTCGGTGTCAAAACAATCATATCAGAACAATTGCTAAATAATTAAATCGGGCGTGTTGTTTTACCTGAACCACCACACCCATTGAGATAAACGGTTTTATGTCTAGCTACGGGATCATATACAGATGGTGCCGATGACAATCTTGGTATTTGGTTATTCTTGTAATATGTTTTCGCAATTTCAACATCGGCAGATTCAGAATAACTAATTATATCCTCATGTTTTATTCTCCATTCGCCCCATGATGCATGATCGTTAATACGCAATTGTTTTAACGAATCCGCATATTTTTTATTTATATAAAATGAATCTGTCGCGACTCTGACTGCATAACGAGGAAATCTGTTTATCATAGATAATACATTTATCGAAACATACGCTAGCTTCGAAGATCTTAAATGAGTAAACTGCGGTGACTCACCATCAGTATAACTCACAATTGTACCTAATTTAGTTCCGTCTGATAAATAAGCATTAC
>JAECUM010026745.1:0-38623 GCA_016617855.1 Megalonaias nervosa | reverse complement strand
AACATATATATATATATATATATATATATATATATATATATATATATATATATATATATATATGGGAGGTCCAGATAACATTCTGAGTATTGAATACATTAGGGATACTTCTTGCAACCAGTGACCGCCTTGAAAAGTTCCTTCCCTATATTGTGCCCAGGATATTGACAGTTTGCTGTCTTTCCGCGTGGATGCGTGCGAAAACATTCCCCAAGGTATATGTGTACTGATGACTTGATTATGAAATTAGGATTGTCAATATTGCAAATAAATTATCATTTCTAGTTTTTCCCGTCTAACCTGGTAACAGCAAGTCACATCATGTAGTCGCTGCATGTTAATATCAATTTCACTCCATTATGCGGTAACCTACCTTAAACAACCAGATTGTTGCGGTTCTTAACATACTTGTTCTAGAATTAACCTGAATTAACTAACACCAGTCAACAGAAGTCATTTTACTCTCTTTCTACAGGCGGTTGCGTAAGAAAAGTTTAATGCAGTATCTTGTATTTTTGCAAACAATGCTTCCCAAAAATATACCTGATATTTTTTTCACCCCTTTGATTGTATAGAAAATGTCTTATAAATCCGCTATGTCAATAAGAGGGATGGGTTGTGCAGAATACCAGTCTCAACTGCTGGAAGGAAGTAAATTGACTTCATATAGACAAACGTAATTTGTCGTTGTTAAGACATGACATTCGAACCGCCCTTTTGAATGTATGCAAAAGGTCTCATACATTCACGGTGGCTACAACGGGATAGGAACTGCCAATCTAAAATGAAATCAAAGAAGAAAGAAAGAAATGGACATCACGTGGATTGACAGATTTCTCATTACAGAGGGTTCTAACCTAATTCTCTTCACAGACGAAGACATTTATGTAGCATTTACCAAACAAATGTATATTACTTCAATGATGTGTTGCTTTTCTCCCTATATATTTAGAATCCTGCAAATTTTTTCTTCGCTGAATATCATCAGAATAAAATGCAAGGATAGGTAAATGGTGTTATAAACATAAACTCAATGTATTCTTAATATACCAAGAATGTGTTCTTTCCGACTTAAGAAAATTCCACGAATGTCCCCACATTCGTACTTTAATTAAACTACAAAGTAGTACTTATTTTAACTGGAATGATTGACAAAATTCAGCCATGATGACCCAAAATTTGGGAAAGCTGCTTTTAGTAACCAGATTTGCAATGTAAATTCTGATTCATATATTGTACGTGTAAACAATTTACCCTACGGCATTCGTGACTTCTTTAATAGAAACCAATAGGACTTAAAGCAACCTATCTGAAATGGCAAAAGACCATCTGATTCTCCTGTCGTAGCATTCTTATAAACATTAGTGCCATAAAATCAAAACCAGCTTGGCTCGGTTAATGAGACTCGTTTGGTGGCGACTTGTATGAAAATCGTTCACAGAGCTCAATAATTCAGTAGCGTTGGTCTTGAACATATCATGTATGACTTAGCGTGAAATGAAAAAATCGGCTTGTCACTCTCAGCTGGCATATAAAGAACATAATTGAAGTCCAGCCAGTTTCTGTTTTCTTAAGTCAATACTATAATTTAATGCTGCGGAAATAATGAGAAACCTGAACAGCTGGTGTATCATGGATTGACTATGTATAATAGTTGATATCTAGTAGTATAGGTGTGGGATAACAAAGACCAATCATTTCTTATTCTTATGTACGGATACGAGAATATTAAAATAAAATTTGAAACTCGATAAGCTAGCATTTCTTTTCGTTTTATGATACCAATACGAGAACAATATATATCAAGTAGCAACGGTGTCTCTCCTAAGATTTTGCTATAGCTGCTGGCCATACTGTTCGTTGACTAATTATAACTGTTTATGGATACTGTTTATGCACACCAAGTCATCATGTAGATTGTTAATTAAAATGCGACTTAATGGATACAGTAATTTGTTTAAAGTTCACCGGCGATACTCCTACATTTTTCTGTTTACATCAGATTTGCATTACATGATTAAAAGTGGTTATATTCACACATAAAGAACATAACAATTATCAAGTGTAAAGAAGAAATAATAATTTAATTACTCGTAATAGAAGTATACAACGCTGTTACTTCCCCTTAGCTACTATTTCCCACCTATAAAGGACGCCGGCCGAAAATGACGAACATTTATCTCCACAAGACGAAGTACATGCTTCTTGTTGTCGAAAAATAAAACATTATAAACTATGGATAGGGAACATTTAGATGAAACTACTGAAAACTAATTTACTGTTTAGCCTTATATCGATATGCGTGCGCGACGCACTAGATTGTGTCGCTTTCAAAACTGTTCCATTGTTTCAACTTATTTTGAAAATTCCCGTTAATACAGGTAAAAAAGAATCAATGTTGGCTTTCCTGTGTCGGCCGACTTTATTAAGAAAAAGAAATCGGCACACTTAAAAGAATCCAAAGGAACCAAACTTGGCTTCCTTATGTCGGCCGACTTCATAAGAAAACTCGACACACTTAAAAGATACCAAAGTCAGTTTCCGGGGTTGGCTTGCTCTGTAATGAAATAACCTTTTTACTTAATATCCTGTCGGTAAGTTTAAGCAAGGATTTTTTTGCTCGCTGCCGGTTGTGTTTATCCATCACCCGGGCTTCATTTGTTTGCCAGATGTAATCATAATTGATGTTTGGAGGGCAAATAGTATACACAACAATAACTTGCTTTAATACCACTTTTGTAACCCATGCTAGCGAAAAGATTATCATTTGCACTCAGAGTGGATGTATTTTAAAATAATGATTTTTATTTGCGAGATACCGTAGTATAGTTAACCTGGATACAACACAATCTTGGTCAGTTTGCACCTTGTAACTTATCATGCGTGAATGGCAGGTGCCTGAAAGCAATTGGGTGATATTTTCGTCTCTTTTGCGATTTTGTTATTTGACATAAGCGATACACAATGCAATAAGGACGCATACGCAAGCTGGCATCCACTACATACACGGAGTTCGTGGATATATTTTTTTCTTTAATAAATTTCGCATGATGAAAAAAGAAGGAATAAATGATAACAATGCATGGTTAGTTTCTTTCATTTTATTTTCAAATAAGTGTATGTTTATCAATTTTTTTGTACCCTGCGAAAAGGGGGGGAGTCACATATTCAACGCAAAATTATTTCCTTTCTTATTTGTATGGAATAATGGAGCAAATATGATTGCCGATATTGACTAGTAATGACAAGCTTTTATTTTACGAGCGCACACACTAAGACAACTTGAAAAATAAAAACAAACAATAAAATTAATTGGTAAGAACTACATATTGCAGCAACATTTACAAAATGCTCAATATTATTCTCTCTCTCTCTCTCTCTCTCTCTCTCTCTCTCTCTCTCTCTCTCATGTGTAATCGAGTGTGTATTATATACATCAGTGTTATAAAGTGAAGCCTAACATTAAATATATTTATCATATCTCATGTACACTACCCTTAGAAAAATGGATACAGATTCTGTTGAATATTATTTGTTAAGTGTTATTGTTTAATAAATCAGTATTGATAATTTGACAGGAAGACGTAAATTGAGAATGTCGCTGTGTAGATACATATATTTTTTAGCATAAAAATATATATAAATATTTTAATTAGAACGAGCAAGATATGTCAGCTTGTGTTTTCTTTCATATATATGTACGTTAAAAAATATGATTATTTTCTTTGAAAGAATATCAATTTGGTTTAAATTTAGGTTTTTTTCTTAAAGCGTATTCCTAAAACATATCTTACATAGTATCTACTTGTTGTTTCAAGAAAAAGAACTTGTTCAAACTATTGTTAAGTTGAGCCGAATTGTCTTTCGAGTTGGGCCGAATTGTCTTGGGACAAATTGACTATAATCCGGCAAAAATGATACAACTTTCCCATTCCACACCCTATTCGATCTCACAGCTTGAATCCGCCTTTTTTTTTCTGGTAAACAGGGTCTTTCGGAAAAAGAAAGAACCCTTTTTCCCCATCATCACTCTTTTGGTTACATCCATATGCAACACAGTGCACCATATTTGCTGTTCAAAAGCACGATCGTAAGATATATCACATAGACATTTACGTGGGAAAATTAAACACTTGAATGGCTAGGTTGAATAGAAGGGATAAATGTACGTCATATCCGTTTTTGGCATGAGGAAACTACCGATTGTTTACGGAGATTGCCAAATAATTTTTTCATTTAGAAAAGCGTATTTTTAAGTTTGATTAAACATTTTTATGTTGTGCATACATAACAAATGTGTTTTGTTTATGACTATAATAATATTATGCGTTTGTACAATATAGGTGGCCGGTGACCTTTAACAGATGTCCCGCCAATTTATCCCCCCCAAAAAGAAAAGAGTCTTCATATGTATGAAATATTGGGAACGGGAGACATTGGTATAAACTGCATCAATCAGGTCAGGTACATTCAGATACATTAATGCTAACGTATCAGTTAAATTGCAATGTCGCAGACCTTACAATGGATGATACTACTCCGCTGGAAGACATCTTTATTTCAAATGAATATCATTTCAGACAGATATATCTTTTGAACAGAAAATATATCTGCAATAGAATCCTTATATCATTTCGATACACTAGGAAAATTATCAGAACAGTAAATACAATGTTACAATAAATATACTACGAAAGATAAAGTGCTCACTGAAGTTTCTGTAATGAACGTTAAGAACTACCAACACCAATTCAAAGATGCGCATGATCTTTATAATTGTCTGGAAAGTGCCAGATTCAAGGTATAAACTTTAATACAAAGCGGATTGAAGGCATGGAATCGCATCCGGCGCAAAGTGCACCTTTGGTAAAACTGATAATGTCATGCTTCTAAAAAGGTGACGTAAAGCTCAATACTTTGCTGTGTCAGACGCACTGTGCGCTGCAGGCACAGTAATGGTCATTAAAAACAACCAGTCACAAACGATAATGATTTTGTTTGCATATTAAACCAGTCCACAATAGATATAGACCAATAGTCTCCAGAGGTAATAATTTCGTTACTTCTCAATACGCTGAGTAAGATGGTAAGGCCAAAAAAACGCAAAACCTACGGTGTTAACTGGAATTTGAATTATACTCTCGTGCACCCATACTGGGTATGTGCCAGCTGGTGTTAACTAAAGAAGATACAAAATTTAAAAAAGAACAAAAACAAAAATTTTCTTTCAAGATGCATTTTAAGATTGTGAGCGAAAATAATAGCGAAAAATGTACAATGCCAAGATCATTTAACAGGCAAATAGAAGGTCAAGCACATAGTGAAATTAAGTTTGAATCAGAACTATCCAGAATTACTCGTTTATAACTTGCTCGGTTATAACAATCATTTATTCTTCAAGTCCTTGATTACAATGATTCTGATAAAGACGTAAAAGTCATAGCAAACAAATACCAGTCCCAGATTTGATTAAGCAAGGATTTTATAATTCACAGATTATTCAACGATGGAGAAGAAGTAATAAATAAAAGTACAGCCAGGGTTGTAGATAGTTTCGATCCATGTGACAGTAAATTAGACAACTTGTTTAGGTTCATGGGGCAGATTATATAACATGCGTTTCAAAATATAGACTATGAAATTAGAATAGTTAACAGATTCTAACATGGTCTGTGAATGATATATATATATATATATATATATATATATATATATATATATATATATATATATATATATATATATATACCTACAAAAATTAAAATATCACCAACACCACATTGGCGAAAATGGTATGGCAAATATAATCTCAGTCAGTATGAAAGGTAACATTTTCATCAGCGTGATGTATCAGCAAGCATGACACTTTATATATATATATATATATATATATATATATATATATATATATATATATATATATATATATAATATATATATATATATATATATATCGGCGATTGAAGTACAATTTTAAATGGCTAGAAGAATACTAGTGATTGCATATGACTATGATATATGAGTGTTTTAGAATTAGTCATGCATAATCGATTAAACCTGCAGGACTGTTGCCAAGATTAACCGTATGCTGCAGCGACACTGGGTGGGAACGATTTGACAAGTTGTGGAAAAATATTATTGATGATTACAAAGGTGCAAAACTGACAGCATGAAATATTACATACACATCAAAATAGAAAAGATAAATTCATCCTTATATCCTTACATAAGTCTGAATATTTGCATGTACTTCGTGTAACAACTGAATTATATAGACATAGTTCTCTTGTTCGAAGATCAACTGCGCATTCAATCTTACATTAAACTGAATAAATAAATCAACAGAAAACAGAAAATAATTACGAGTAAGATTTTCTTCACGTTAATGAATAATATATAAATAGATGGAGCATTTCGTAAAAAGAACGCTTTCTAAATTATGCACAGATGAAAATACATTTGTTAAATGCCGTAAAGATCTACTATTTGTTATGAATATTTATAACTTTTATAATTTGGATTCATGGCTACAAATTGTAATGGTTAACTTTTGTTCAAATGTTGTATGTGCATAGGTTCTATTTTAAGAAATTAAAGAAGAAAAATTTCGTAGGATTTATAAATAGATGCTAACACAGGTGTTGATAGTTGCTAATAAAAAAAATTATTACTAAATATATTTATGAGCTTCGGGCTTTTTCCCATTGGACATGCATATTATGGGGAATTTAAGAATAATTAAGTTAATTCCCATTGGGTGGTGTAACTCATTAACCCTGGAGATATTTGTCATTTTCGCCTGAAATGCGAAAAGGAAACAAATTGTGGGGGCTACTTATGAATACATCCAAATAAATCGGCTTGCAAGAGATTTTAGGTTAGCCTCAGGCCTAGTTGTGTTAGAAACGTTGTTTTTCACTGGCTATCTCGCTCGCGCATGTTCAGAAGGGTAAAAGTTGGAGTTCGTTTTTTTTTTTATTTTTTTATTTTTTGCTTGTTGGACCCATCATTTTCGTCTCCGGGCCCCTTTTACTCCGACTCCCCATCTTATCCCACTGTTTGCAAAGGTTCTCCTGTCTGTGTGCAGTTCAGACAAGTCTGCCTTAGCTCCGAGGTCAAAAAGTCTAAACTCCGGACACAAAATCGGATTCCGACCACGAGTTAATTTTGGGTGTGAAATAATCAGGTCTCAAAATATACATTTATCCCTCTGTATTTTGTAATGCAACTAGAAGGTCCAGATTGTTTGGTACCATTGCAGAGCTACATCTGTCTACCTTTCTGTTATACCACCCACTTTAGTGTATCTAAAATGGCCTTGACGTCACATAGCTCGGAAGTAGGGTGGTACTTCCTGACGCTTAAACGGGGCGCCAGGTGTTAATGAGTTAAATCATGCGAGTTCTTCTACGGTGATGGAAACGTGCGATTTGTCAAGTAATAGTAGTGATAATGTGCGTCTTTTTAGCATTTTCGACTGAGTGAAAGTATCTCTGACTGGGCAGATTTCTCATTCTTATTTTTTGTATTATGTTTGTAATATCAGGTCTGCAGGCGTATATTACGTTGTATTTAGATGTTATTTGAGAGGAAAAACATATGTTTGGACTATACAATGAAATAAAGTGCTCGTTGGACTATACTGGTATTCTGGAACTATTTTGAATTATTCAAAGGAGTTTTGGGCAACGTCATTTTGACATCGTCCCCATCCTTGATGGACCAGCCCATTTCCGAATCTGAAATTTATT
Source organism: Megalonaias nervosa (assembly GCA_016617855.1). Taxonomy (NCBI): domain Eukaryota; kingdom Metazoa; phylum Mollusca; class Bivalvia; order Unionida; family Unionidae; genus Megalonaias; species Megalonaias nervosa. The sequence continues at coordinate 30,872 of JAECUM010026745.1, read as the reverse complement.
CATTTTATTTTTTCACTTAAATATATATATCTTTTTAAAGGAATATTTTGGATTCTCTTCATAATACTGTACGTTCGTCTTGTCTTACATTTCATTTTATAACATTGATAATCTAATTGATAATTTAATTGCTCATCCAAATATAGGAAATATTTCAAAGATATTAAAGTTTGTTTTTGAATTTTAAATTAATTTTATTTTGGTACTTAGTCAGTTGAATTTTTATACGAAACCAACAAGCTTTCACAATGTCATTGGTGGTGGAAAGTTTTTTTCCAATCCGACCCAGGAAGTCAGTGAGTATTTAAGGAAAGATGAGTTGCTTGAACTTGTCAATTACTATTCTCTTTCGAACGTAAAATCATCGTTGTCAAAACAGGAAATTAAAAACATTGTGGTCAAGGATCTAGTGCAAACGAAATGTTTTAGGAAAAACGCTTTATGATTAATTAGTAAGTCTTTATGTGGATCTGAAATGAAATTAAAAGAATTAAAATTAAAATGCCAGTCAGACATAAAGCTAAGAAAACTTGAGCTTCAAAAACTTAAAGAAGAAAGAGAGATCAAATGCACGAAATAAAGAGAGAGGCAAAGGCATATGCAAGAAAAAGAAAGAGAAAGGGAAAGCACAAAATGAAAATGCAAATGCAAACTGAAGAAAGAGAGGTGCAAATGAAATTGCAAATAAAGAAAGAAGAAAGAGATATGGAAATGCAATTGGAATTGAAACAATTGGACCTGGCAAGCATTCACTCAGAAAAGTTTAGTTTTTGATGTTACCAAAATATTATGTTAGTACACCCTTTGAAAGTAAAAGACGTAGATTAGTAGTTTTCACAGTTTGAAAAAAATAGCTGGTAATTTAAAACGGTCAAGATAAATCTGGACATTATTATTACAGAGTGTACTTATTGGCAAAGCTCGTGATGTTGATACTTCACTTTCAGAAGACGCACGTGCTGATTATGGTTTGGTCAAGGAAAGTATCTTAAAGGGTTATGGGTTGGTACCGGAGGCAGATCGACAGAGGTTTTGGAATTACACATTTCTCCTTTGCTAGGGAAACGAAAAACTATGTGGTGTGCATTTATTAAGATTGATAAATATTAAGACAAACTTAGACAACTCATGTTAGTGTAAGAGTTCAGTGACTGAGTCTATAGTGACGTCAAGACTTACACTTTCGAAAACTTAGCTCCTCCAGTGCCAACTATTCGTTTACTCACAAACTGTCATTTTTCTATAGGTTTTCCTCTCAGCAGATGGTTAGCAGGAAACCGCCTCCGTGTCAAGTGAGTCCTTGCAAATCTGGCACAAGTTATAAGAATCAAATATCTGAAAAGTCTCAGCAGAAATATTTATCTCTTCCTGCGTGTATTGATTGCAAGAAATAGGACACATTATTTCTGATTGCTTTAAGTAAAAAGAAATTAGTAGCATAAAAAAGACGTGTTCCAAACAATCTTGTATCTTATTTTGGATTAACTTCATAATACTGTACGTTCCTCTAAAATGTATAATTTAGAACACTGATAATTAAATTGTTTGTTAAGTTTTAAATGTGAAATATTTATTGCACCTTGTTCAATGAGTAAAATAATGAATAAATTTGAAATTATCACTATAATATACATATACTGAAAAATTTACCTCATACTTTCAGTTCTCAGCACTAATAATGACAAACTACATTTCTTATTACATAATTCATATTTTTCTGTGATTATTGTATCTAAGGACACTTAATAAAGATGACCCTACATCAAAGTCACTTATTTTCTGCAAAGCATAACTGCATTAAATCTAAATTACTTCCCTACCATCACTGACGGAAAAATAGCCCATTTCAATTACGTCTGCAAAACATATATGCTGGCCTTTCCTCAGAATAATTACAGGAGTAATTTTGGAAATTTACTACATTAACTTGATGTTTTTCCCAAACTATTGGCCCATTAAATACATACTTTAACAATAACCAATTACATATACAATATGGAGCAGTATGCCGTAAATTTGCTCTAAACACCAATATAGCTCTCAAACTGCATTGTAATTCACAAAACTTGTAAATGAATGCCTATCAGAATTTAAATAAAGTTGGTCCCTGTGAATTTCTACTTTGACATAATGCTGGAATCAAATAGCAGAATCAGTGTAATTTAATGGAATTCTTCACAAAGTAATAAGTTCAGCTTAAGCTATCCAACTGGCGCTGAATCGTCTCCAACTGATTACAAAATGCATACAACTCGTCATGTGTAAATTCTAGCTTTATCTTCTCTTTTTCCTGAGTATTTTCATCCTTGATGCCTAGTTCAAACATGGCATTAGGTAACTTCATCTTAGTTTTTGATGCTTGTGCCATCTGAAGATTAAGTCGCCAATTTATGTCCTCCAACTGTTTATGGTTCAGCCGACATTGCCGAAGTTTCTGTACTATATCTTTAGCACCATTGGTCCAGGCCTCTACTATTGCTTTGACCTTATCTTCATCAATTTCCAGTTGTTGTAGTTGCTGACCCAAGACAGCTGGTTTAGCAGTGTGGTAGGCAGCCTGCTGAAGAAAAAATTCTAAAGTTTGCAACAGAATTTCAAGGTCTGGAGCAGCTAGACTAAGGGCACTCTGAAGCTTTTCGTCCTCTTCCTCTGAAAATGTTCTTTCATCCTTCAAATGTATCTTTTGCAATATCCGAGAGAGGATTAGGGGAAACCTTGCTGCATCAAGTGCATTAATTAGTGTTGCTGCTTTCGTGATGCTGGGGGTGGCAGTGAACATCAACGCCATGTTTACTTTTTGTTAAGTTTTACGTGACGTGGTGGTTTTACTAATACATCTTACTTACTTTATGACCATATAGTCGAATTACATTTATTAAAGATCGACATTTGATAAAGATCAATTAGTTCAAGTGAAACAATTATTGATGATAAATTAGCTTTTGTCAGTTGAGAAAACAAGAAAATCATATCGGCAAATCCACTGTAATGCAGATTTACAATATTAGAATTATGACTGAACTATGAAAAAACAAACTACAAATACAACAGTCTAAAACCATATAATGATATATTTAGTCTTTCTCTGATTGGTGTATTCATAGTGATATAGGAAACGTTTCAATTGTCATGAATCAATTTATATGACACTAAACACTGTCCCAAGGAAACGTCTCTGCTTTACCACAGTTGAGAGAGAAAGTTTGTGGACTTTCAGAGACGAGTTTAAAGGCATTCCAATTGAAGAGCATGGACGCGTTGGACCGAGAACAATGATGTAATAACATAAGTACTCGTATTCAGTCTCTGTCAGATAGAATGCATATGACTAAAACATAATTGATTTAGATGATTGCTTTGAATATTTTCCTGAGCAACAGACACAAAAATATAAATTTATATTGATTTGAGAGTGAATACCACGCTAAACGTAAGACACTGCCATGCAACTCTTTTTGCCGTACCTGCCTCTACAATCAAACTGGACTCAACAGTTATTGGTGTACAAAATTGTAGCACTTACTTTTAAGTCTTGTATACTCCTGTCATTCATAAGGGAAATACCTAATCGTTTCTGAAAATGTTTCCCCAAAGTGACAACCCTGATAACAAGCCATATTTGGCGTGCCTTTTATAGTCATTAAGATTTTTTTTTATTCGTGAGTTGAAAACTTTTCAGGATCACTTTCTTCCCTTTTTACAGAGTATCAAAACATCCTTTAAGGACATTCAGGAAGAGTAAAGCTTAAGGTTCGGCAACGTTATATTAAAATATATGCCAAAGATTCCTGTCTGTAATGTAGGCGCACAAACGTTATTGAATTTCTGTATTTTATATTGTTTATCAATGCGCAGTTAAATCCAAAGTAATCGTATCGTACGGTCAACAAATGGTTTCCATTTCGGAGTCTTGACTTCCATCTTATATCCATTCAAAGGCGTTTGTAAGTGTTATGATAAATCTGAAATCCTATCTTCAGAAAGTAACACTTCAGGAAAATACCACCATAGCATCTATATGTAAAGACAGAAATGTGTCATGAGTGTCGGCAGTATTTCTTTCCCACTTATCTGTAGCATGCTCTGTATTATTTTCTTGTTCGTAATATACAAACCATCTTTATTATTATCGTTATAGTTATTCACCATAATTGGCATTTACTTAAATACAAACTTTTATTGGAAATAATTGAAGAAGTCATTCGTTATTAATCACATGAAAGTACTGTTTAGGTTGCTGTTAATAGTGACAAGACGTCGAGTACCTGCAAGTTGATACATTTATTGTATCGTAAAAATCATCGCCAGGTTAAGGGTAGTTTAAAATAAACACTGTGGGTTCATGGTAATTTAGGATTACCACTGTAAATTAGAGCTCTTTTTTCAAGCAGAAAACATACAGACTGGTACATGAGCATGACGTCCATCTAATTTCTGTGGTTTTCGCAAGATTCATCGCTTTGCTCTATCCCAGTGTCTACATAATCCCAAAATCTGCTAATTTTTGCTAGAAATTATTTTCCAATTCGGATATAAAACGAACGCTTTCATTCTGGAGAAAACTATAATGAAATTAGAACTACTATACGTATTCATATCACACACATACTGGCTATAACCATAATGAATAACATCCCCTCCCACCGGCAATTTGTACGAACATATATAAAGCAAGAAGAAATGGGATAATCTTATATTTATATTCAGTTTTTGAAATATAATGTCAAACAGAGATATAATTGATAACTATGTACCTACTTCAAGCATTTGCAAGCATTGCAAAAAGATATGGTATTAAACGAATCATTTTGATTTTCTATTGGAAAAGGATACCTTTATTAAATTAAGAGGGTATTGTATCATTCCTAATAAACATAAAAGACTGATTTCGAATTAATATACTGAGAGAAAATGTTAATAATTAGGGGTAGGGCGTCAGTTTCAACAACGGACAAATGCTGGATTCAGAGATTTCTGCGATGTATTTGGGAAATGCATGTAAATTGTATTTTAAAAATAAACCTTGCACAGCAAAAGACGAAAATCAATATCTAAAACGATTAAATAAAGAGACAAACATTTAGGCTCGTAGAAATGCTCACCATTGTCACGTTTGCTTTGTAAGTTTTACTCAATAGTGTATAGCCATAATTGTGCTGATGTGCCGTAAACTCTGGACACACATATACACACATGCATACATACATACATACATACATACATACATACATACATACATACATACATACGCACGCAGTAATTATATGTTTTATACGTGCATTAGCTGAACAATCATTCAACATTGAATACATTATTCACGCATCTTTTATTTCTGCAAAAAATATTCCGCTGCAACGACAGACGAATGCTGAAAATGTCATTCTCATGTTTTAATAATATTTGAATCCTCTTGCCATCTCGCTGCCCTAAAGAGAAACTATACTACAATTAGCTCTTTAAAAGATGGAACACAGCATGTTGAAAACGAGGGTAATTATGAACATTTAAGAGCAAGAGTTTCCAATCTCTGTAAGCTTGCATGTTCTAATGATTTCAACACATTTTTTTTCTCCACGATTATTTTGATGTTAGCGTTATTATTCTTCAAAACTATTTATAGACCTATTGCCCATTGCAGCCGGCTTCCTGCCTGCATATCTCTTCACCAGCTTTGGTCTGGTAAAGAGTTTCTTCTATTTACTTCATTGCCAAGAAAAGTAATTTAAAGTATTTTGTAACTAATCAACAAATTCCGTTTGTAAAAATGTTTAGAAAAACTTGATGTTTTCAAATTTGTAAAATCCTTGTAACGGTTGTTTCCTAACTCAAGTAACAACGCAAAACGTTTTGTGATTAAAGTCAGTAGAATCGGAAACATATTAAGATGCCACAAATAAACCATTTGGAGCAAAGAATTTCCATAGATTATTCTTTGTAATGTGCAATTTGTATTAAATATAATTGTAAAAAAGCAACAAAAGCAATGACCGTTAGAAGTTGTCAACTCATTTGGAACGACTCTATTCACTGTCTCTATCTGCCTTGATGGACAACAATAGAATAAAGGTAAAATCAAAATAGTGAGGGCAAAGGTATGATTATAGCGTCACGTGTGACAATTAAAGACTAAATAAGAAACAATAACAAAAAACAGCGCTTTCGTAAACTATAAAATCATAAACTGGTCAGAGAGATGGATTAGGAAAACTATAAGTACTTCGTATACTTCGTGAAGGTCTGCTCCATTGTCTGATGGCCTAATTAAAAATAACGATTGTAACAGCTAGCTGTAGAATGAATCTACTGGTACGAGTCGATGCTCCTAAAATAAGCAACAGAAAAGAGCGAAAGACAACAAGCTTTGTAAAAGTTAACAAACATAATTTATTTACCTAGAATATAAAGTGAAAATGAGAAATGGTATTGCGAATTAGATCCCACAATAATCAAAGAATTACAGACACAAGTCCTAGTAATTTAAAATCCTGAATAAGACTCAGTACAAGTCCCAAGGAAATCCAAAACTGAAGGCGATGACGTGTCTGTTACAGCTTATAGAGTGTTGATGTGTCAACAGTCTTTTGTTGAATCACAGTAATATAATTCCAGGTTTGAATTCAGTATAAATTCCAATGAATGTCTCTATCCAATAATTTTATCAGAGCACTTTTGTATTTCCAGAAAATAATAATCTCTTGAATTCAGTAGTTGAAAATAAAATTCAACTCAACTGATCACAATATAATACACATTGAAAGTGCTTGATGTTAAAGCACGAATGACCAAGTCCTCATAATCACAAGATTATATAGTTCTCTACTTGACCTCAGATCACAAATAGCATTTTCTAAAAAAAAAAAAACATTACCTAATATAAAATAACCTTCTAGAATGATCCTGATGTTTACAAAACAGTAAGCTAGATTATGTATAATTCACTTAGAAAACTTCAAAACTTTGACCCAAATAAACATATTTGGGTCAAAGTACTTCGTATTCTAATGATTAAACATATTTACCTCTTTTATTAATAATCATCCTGATATTAAGCCCATACACATAGATAATAATTTAGATATGTATTAGTTGTTTACAATGAATAAAATAAAGAAAATGTCAGTCAGGTCAAGCAGAAATGAACTCAATTTTGGACAAGGTCAAGTCCAGCATACAATGTTACATTACAATAGCATGTAATGAACTATAAAAAATTAAACTAACAAGAAAACAATTAAATTAAATATACATAACGCCGTACAAACGAAAAATGAATCTGGCGTATGAACATTGATATCGGTTGTCTACATACAATTTTATGAGACTATCCTTTATTTGCATCAAAAAAAGGTGTTTCTGTCTTGGAAATGTTTTTGAAACTTCATTTCCACTTTACTATGATTCCGAGAATAATATTTTATTATGCTTACAGCACATGTTTAAGTTTAAACAATGACATTGGATGAATCCAGTGAAACTAAATTTGCATTGTTTTGACAGTTTAAGAATATTATTAGAGAATACAGAAACAAAACTTAGGAGAAAATGTAGAGCCGCAAGAAATAATGAGTATATTTCTGCTTCTAATTCCAATGGTTGCGTTTTTCTTATAATGTCCATATCATTCCTCCGCTGACTTGAGAATACAATTGAAAAACACTAACGAGGAACAAGGGCTTTCCTTAGATTACGAACCCTACGTTCCACTAACTGAGCTACCACGCTACCCTTATTTAGGTCTGAGATTTTCAATGTCTAAATAATATTTTATTGCATGTTGTTTCATATTTACCTAGAGATAAATTACTTAGTTTTAAATTAGAACATAGGCTGGAAGCAAACCTTAAGTGAAGGCCCTGTAAATCACTGCCAAATATTCTCAGGGCACATAATTTGTACAAAAAACTTTCAGTAACAACTTCTTCTTTTAGCATCATCTATCTCTATGAATGGGGTTTATAAACTTCGTGATCTGCATTATAGAACTATGTGTGTGACGCATAATGATTCATGCCAATTCGTCCATGAAATATACGTAATCAGTCAAGTCGTACTGAAAGAATCGGCATCAAAGCCTCTAAAAGTTTGTAGACTTCAACGCCAGCTAGAGCTGCCAGACAAAAGAGGTAAGTACAAACGTGGACTACAAACACTTTAAATTACTTTTACTTTCGCGTGGATCTTAAATAAGAATAGGCAATGAAATATTAATATCAGATAAAATGTTTTTGATTTTGCCATAGTAAGATTAATTATCCACCTCTGAATACAAAGCCACATACTGGATCATCTATCCTCATAAAATGTGCCTCTGGTTTAAGGTTTCAGTAAGGGGCATTTTCTTTTTAAAAGCAAACAATTTAATGAATACATATCGCTTTTCCAGGCTGGCTCGATGATGTAAAATACACGTATTATGCCATCCTGCATGTTGTGAAAAACACTGTAGGAAGCAAGCAGTTTGAGCTGTATCCGTGATGATGTTCTGATAGTTAATTGCCGTATTCAACGATTGCAGTTTATCTATCAAATTTGGACCTAGCATTTCTTCAATTTCGTATGTCTGTGTGACACCAAATTCGTTGCGGGCAACAACACAACCTGCCCTCTATCTATAGTGAATCACTTACTCTTGGTGGAAGGAACAACCTTGCGATTTCAGGTTCAAAAGTATAGAGTAGAGGTCACAATGACTGAAAGAAGAAAAATGTTTTCCGCACAATAACATTAGCCCTACGCCGCATATCTGAACCATGCTATGTTAGAGGCTTGCACATTGGGTGACGAAAGAGCTTATTGATTGTAGTCACAGGTCCATGTCATTGCAAATGAAATGTTACTTTTTTTCAGCACAATAACTTTTTTCTTGCTTAGGTAAGCTGATAAAGGTATGTGACCGGCTTGCACTTAAGATATGGAATATGTATGTTGATTTTGAGGCAAACGGACAAGGTCATGTGACTCAAAAAGTTGCTTTTGAAAAATATTGTTTGTTCTAGAGTAAGTTTCTTGACCAAACTCTTTGGACACTTTGCACTTAGTGTAGCGCAGAAATATAAATTCCGGTTTCTAACGTTTAGAGATCACTATCACTTTAGCTCTTTTAAAAACTGCTTCTGCATATTAGATTTATATCATGGCCGCATATCTTGACCAAAGGTTGTGGTCAGTGAAGCCAGTTTGTCAGTCACTATAAGGGTCAACCATGCCCTACTAGTGTCTAAACAGAGGACAACTGAACGGCAAACGGGCGTAAAATGTACCGTTAACGTACCTCAGCTATTTTAGACGTATCTGAAAATCTACGCACATAAATAATTACTCAAAAATGTAAATCTCTTCTGTGAGAAATCGAATGATACTCACTGTAAATCTCTAACAGCAAATAAAATGAGAAACGTGGGTTTTGAAAGGGAATAATCTAGTGCTCTATCAGTTTTCGCAAACTGAAGAAAACAAACTCCCTGAAACAGCCTTTGATGTTGCTTCGTCTTATTGTGTACATCTTGTCTATATTCATGAAATATTGCCTATTAGTTTGCTTAATCACTCAGTAAAAAGCAACATTTCAAACTAAACATATCTCATAAAAATTCCGATACATTACTTATCCACAGATATCAGCACAAATTTTAGTTGTTCGTCTTGCTTGATATATCTTGTCTGAAGATTAAGGAAAGTGACTAATGAAACACAAGGAAAGACCATAAAACGTTGTTATTGATTATTCTTGCATAAGTTGAATGTGGTAAACCTTCACCGTAATATCAGATAGCAGCTGTTACAACCTTTTCAGCACATACCTTACCTGGCCTTTGAACTGCAGATGATGATAACCTCAGTAGGCCACCATGGGCAAGCTGAGATCTCAGTTTCTTACGGCATTAAATAACATACTTGTATTGCTGTGCCGCAAAACAACAAATCCACGTTAAACAAATAAATCAGCTTGTTCTCTTTATATAACACTGCATAGATCTGTCTAGCTTACACTCATAACGTAACCTTTCAGTTACGATATCGACAAATCGTAAATCTCTGAATTAATCGTCTAATGTGCAAATTAATATGAAGACATTTAAGGACGACCAACATTACTTAATCAAATTCAGACTCCAACTGAAGTACATTTTTGTGCCTTCAGTTTTATTATGTTCCAGTTAGAGTTTCTCTTGTTAGTAATGTTAGCTTTCATCGCATTATGTCATAAGAGACAGGAATTTCAGTGTGTAGCGAGGAAAATAAAAAGTAACTTTATGTGTAAAGTTATAATTCTGTACTTTTCCTTAAACAACACATTAGACAGCCTTTATTTCTCTATGAGTTTAGATTATATATTAAGATAGTTCTTAGTTGGAGGTAAACACTTTTACATATATTGAGTTCAAGATCTGGCTTTAGTTAGAAATTAGGAATAGTTTAGAAGCAAGCTGATCAAGAAGTGACCCACATCCTGGCCTTGTTATTTCGTCTCAGGTTTTTATCTAAGCATGAACTGTTAATCAAACTCTTTATTCCTAATATAAACATTAGTTTTTAGAGGTAGCGGGTTGTGTTCAGTTTATAGGATTGAATTTATTTATTGAAATTATTAATTGGAATTACAATATGCTCTTTGACTCTGGGACTAAAATACTCTATTGGAAATATTGTGAATTCATTCATGGACGTTTTTGTTTATATATTTATGATACATCAAGCCTGCTGGCACTTTAGTACATTCGACAATATTGACACATCAGCACCATCCACAATATAAAGTGGGCGTACATAATGACAGTACAATACAGGTATGCAACATCCACGATATAATATAGGTTTACATAATGGCAATACTCTGGAGGTATGCAACATTAGCAATATATATTAGGCGTACATAATCCACAATATAAAATAGGCTTAGATAAGGACAGTGCATTACAGCTGTGCAACATCCACAATATAAAGTGGTTGTACATAATGACAGCACACTACAGGTGTACAACATTCACCATATAAAATGGACGTACACAATGACAGTACGATACAGGTATGCAACATCTACAATATAAAGTAAATGTACAGAATCACAATACACTACAGGTGTGCAACATCCACAATATAAAATGGGCGTACATAATGACTGTATACTACAGGTGTACAAAATCCGTCAAATATAAAATGGGCGTCCATAATGACAATACACAACAGGTATGCAGCATCCACAACCTAAAATGGGCGTACATAATGGCAATACACTGCATATGTGAACATCCACAATTTAAAATGGAGATAACATGCGTCACATCCTTTCCATTATTTTTAATTATCATTTTGTTTACATATCTCAAAAACAGTTTTGTCTTTCTGATAAAGGTAAAAAATATTTATATTATCAGACTACCAGACAGTTTAAGAATCTAGTTGAACTGCTTGCATTGAAGACTTAATGATCAAATTATAGAATTCCCAGTTTACTCCAATATCAAATTTGCATAGATCTATTTAATAATAGATGTAGAGCATTATTGGAGAATGCTAACTGTTTATACAAACGTTATGACGTTTCTGTGTGAGGAATGCATCTTTCTTTAAATTAATACCAATCCCATGATTTAGCTGAATTACTTAGTAAGGTTAAAGATAGTTCGAAGGTCATTGAAGATATGAGCAATGTGATGGTGCTAACGAGTTTACTATATAGGGAAGTATCAGACAGAATAATGTAATGTGCTACCGATATAGCTCCGTAAGTTATCCGAACTTGCATCCCTAGAAATAAATAGAATCTGTTTCAGAAACGTCACACAAAATATCTCCAGACAGAGAACATGGTTTTTCAGTTTATAGTACATCGTTTAGATTTAGTCAAAGCATTGAGTTCCAATTCGATTATTTGCATTCACGTATAAACAGAATAAATACTGCTTTTGACATAACATAATTTAACAAATTTGCACCTAGTTCTCTCTATTTAGTGAATGTGATGTGATGTGATGTGATGTGATGTGATTATGATTTTTAACGTAGCTTTAACAATTTTTCAGTCATATCGCTACGATGTCTGCAGTGTGGCAGTTTATAGTGATGTCTAGCACTGGGGCATCATGCCGCAGACATGTAGCATGATGTCCCACCCAGTCACATTATCCTGACACCAGGCCGACCAGTCCTAACACTAACCTCTTAATGCTGAGCAAGCGAGGCAGCTGTTAGTACCATTTTTTAAAGTCTTTGGTATGACTCGACCGGGGATCGAAGCCACTACCTCCCGCATCCGAGGCGGACGCTCTAACCACTAGGCCACCGGAGCGGTCATTTAGTGAATGATGGTAACAATTGTACGCATAGGGTTGCTTTAATTATCTTAATTTTTCCATATTGGCTACTTCTGACAACCCAAGCCCATTCACCACTAAATCTTTGCACCCTAGAAAACATTGTACCTTGTAATAAAATGGCTACGATTGGGGATTACGCTCTTTGCTCCTGTCTCGTGATAATGTCATATTCTACAACTCTGTCTCTGTCTGCCTGTCTGTCTGTCTCTCGATTGAAACATTCAGCATGGGTCCTCATTTTAATACATCCATTAACAACAACAAGAGAGAGAGAGAAAGAGTGGACAAATATTTTCGAGCCTATATCCGTATCTTGTAGATAATTATATTTAAACTTATTTCCTATTTTAATGTATAACACATGCTTGTTTTGTGGAACAGATTGTCAAAATTTGATAGGCAGATATAGACCAGATTTCCCGCAAACACGTTCCACCTTTATCTGACAGTCTAATGTAGTTGCTCTGACCTAGAAATATTGTTAAAGGAATTTCTGCAATTGAAGACATATCTTGCTAATTAGATTATAAACTAAAATCTCAACTATGTGTAGAATGCTTTACATAACTTTGAAAAGGAGCCATCATTTGAGATTATAGATATCTTTCTCCCAACGTGTCATAAATTTAATGTAGGGAAAGTGGAGAAAATACCTTAAGCCAATACAGTGAATCAGATTCTGATATGGAAAGTAAGAGACAGAAGAATAAAAGATATTTTGTACACTGATGTTTGAAATTTTACTAGATGAACAGTACACACTGAATTGATTTGTTTTTGTTTGTACCAATTTCATGCATACCTTTACGAAGAATGGTATTTTCGTTTCTACTAATTTTGGTTTTGTTTTTACGAAGAATGGTATTTTAATTCGTGCCAATTTTACTTGTGGCTTTACGAAGAATGGTATTTTCGCTTCTACCTGTTTTAGTTGTTACTTTACGAAGAATGCTATTTTCGTTTCTACCAAGTTTCTTTGTGGCTTTTACAAAGAATGGTATTTTCGTTTCTACTAAGTTTAGTTGCTTTTACAAAGAATGGCATGTTCCTTGGTATCAATTTCATTTGCGTTTAGTGGTACACTACGAAAAACTGAATTCGAACAAGGACGTGAGGAAAAACAAACGAATCACCTTTCTTTTAAAAAAGAAAAGAAAGGAAACAACCAACCAACAACAACAAAATGCAAAATTCTTCATGGTCATATGAGAATAAAGATTTAACGTCTGTCAAAACATATCATGATGTTTGGATTTTATTGTACTCACCAGTGACAATTGTATATTTGTTTTAGAATCATTGCTGCCTTCATTTATTTATAGTACATGGGACCTAAATCTATAGACTATTCTGGAACACTGATTCTAACTTAAATCCATTTCTCTCTTTATTTTTTAAGCGACGCTGAATGCACCCTCGGCTCGTAGATTCGAGAGTCGTTTATTCTGTGAGTATTAAAAGCAAGAGTTATGCTACTTTCTCATGAGACCATTCCGGTGGCCTATTGGTAAGAGAGTCCGCCTCTGATGCAGGAGGTTCGCGGGTTTGAACTCCGGCAAAGTCATATCAAAGACTTATAAAAATGATACTAGCAGCTGCCTCGCTAGGTGACTCAGCATTACGAGGTTTGTGTTAGTTTGTCAGATAAATCGAGTGTACTAAATGTCTGGTGCCTAAAACCGATAGCATTACAATGCGCTTATTTTTGGGAAAATAACGATAAAATATGGACCTGCTGTTGTTTGTGAAGCACAATATTAGTGTATATATGGACATGCTGTTGTTTAGGAAGCACAAATTAAGTGTCTAATTTTAGGCAAGGGCAATAAAAGATATAAAGACCTTGACCTTTTTAAACGTATGCAATCCATCTATGTTGTGAGAAAGAAACATTAAGCGAAAAGCGGTACCAGATAGGGATAAATTAAATGGTGTAGTACTTTATCAGTACCAGGAACTTTATTTTGAAAACAGGGCATATTTCCACTTCCTCCGTAAATATATGTGCTCCAAAACTATAATTGTTTAACATTTTATTTTGTTTTCTTGCTTTCATAGAAGGATCTCTTCCGGGTTTGAGAGAGAGAGAGAGAGAGAGAGAGAGAGAGAGGACTGCAACCTGTAGGTAAACTGCTCAAAGAAACTTTGTCACATGTCTAACTAGCATTGGTTTTCTTGTCACCATGCCTTATATTTTGTGTTCATGTTTTAGTTGGTACCTAATCGAAATATTTTTTCAGATCATGTAGCTTATCTTAGGTTTGGTCTGCTTCATATTACATAATTGCTTCAGGGTGCATAGAGGTGGCTTTCGTTTATAGAGATACAAGTGATCTCTGGTAAGAACGTAACCACGGATCCTTAGATATACTACCACCCGTAAGTACTGTGATCCTGTTAACATAGCTCAATAGACGCGAAAGCAATGCTGTTATCGGAAGTAATTCAAAGGGGTCAGTTGCATTAGTGATTCGATAACATTGAGGAAATACTCTTAATAAAGTGAAGGGCTCCAGTAGATACTCTTGGTACTTAATGGTGTTAATTGAAACTGTGATTGTGGTTATTTTAACTGTAATTGCTCTGATGGCAATGGCATTGTAACATTTTAGTTTGTGGGTTTTGAAGGTGCGTTTAACTCGTTAATGTGTGCATCATTCTCAGGACACTGCAGCTAAGTGAAGTTCCCAAAGACATATTGCTACAGGTGACCAGAGCTGACATGAGCGGGTACCGTACAAACGCCCTTTAGTTAACGAGTCCGAAACTCGAATCACTGGGCTACAGTTAATCCCTGTATAGTGCAAGTTTCATGCCTATCGACGCTATATCACCATAATTCATAAACAGTGATAAAGCAGAGGTCCATTAAATGCGGATAATAAAATGCATTAGCAATACAATACAAATCCAATATCCTGACAGCGACCAATACATGTGATCTGACATGTCTCATCTTGAAGTCGTGATGAATTGTATTTCTTTATAAAATACAAGATTTCCCTACTGACAATATTGTTTTACCAGGTGTGATTGGCAGCATGCATTTGATGGGCAAATCATTTATTATTCTTATTTTATTATTTAGTGATTTTTACAACGATACATGGATTCAACAATAATTAAATCAACATAGCATATCACAACAAGCAAAATTCTTTTCAGACAAAGTAATGTATGTGTGACACTTATATTGACTTTATTTTCAGATCAATAGCTTTGACATGCCGCTTTTGAAAAATGTATCAGGTAACTTGACACTCGAACTAATGGTATTCTAATCTTTGTTATTTGTCATGGTGGCTATGTCTGTACTTGCTTTCGTTGTATTGAGTGTGTGATTGCTTATATGTTTAAGTTAACGGCTCTAAAATAATGAGGATGAAAATAATGATAATAGTGACCATTTTTATAATCATGAAAACTATATTTCTTTTACTACACGTGTGCTTATTATTATTATTAGTAGTAGTAGTAGTAGTAGTAGTAATAGCAATAGCAGTATTAAACTTTAACTTGACGGTACCGATACATGTTTTAGAGAAGTTTGTCTTTACAATGTACTCCAATTTCGATTTCGAATCTGCAATTTCTTCTCTGTAGCAGTCTCTTATAACTCAGTTGTTCAGGGAAGACATTTCAAAAAATCTGATGGACACATCATCTTTCTGCAAAGATGTTTTATATTTCTTTTTATCCAACACTAATATATCTCTTATATAATCCTTCATAAGTCTGTTTAAATTAATAATTTATGCGTTTTCCCTCTTCTTGCTATGTGTGACCCACATAAAGCAGGGAATATTCTATATATTGTTTCTGATTATGCCAGAGCTTCAAATAAACAGAATTTACCTATCTTGGATACTTCCACCCCTTTCCCATCTCCTCAAACCTACGGTTGCTTTCCGATAGTATGTATGTATATATCTATGTATGTGTGTGTATATGTACATATATATATATATATATATATATATATATATATATATATATATATATATATATATATATATATATATGTGTGTGTGTGTGTGTGTGTGTGTGTGTGTGTGTGTGTGTGTGTCCTATGAAGATCTCTATTGTATAATGTATTATTGATCTCTCAGATTCTCCCATTTTGACTCCTTTGCGATCGGCTTGTAGGTTTGATTGGCAATAATGTGTGTGTCTGTGTCTGCGTATGTGACTGTGTGTGTGTGTGTGTGTGTGTGTGTGTGTGTGTGTGTGTGTGTGTGTGTTGAATATAAGTATGTGTGCCGAATGGGGCATATAATTTATTTTCTTGCTATGAGACTTACCACAACTGATAAATAAAACCTAAGTTTCCTTTCTCTCTTCACCAAAAATAATAATAATAATAATAATAATAATAATACAACTTTATTAATACAACTTTCATTTGGTCATGAAAGACGTCTACCATATGGTCTTAACCTTTTTAACGTGTTATGTTATAAAACAAATGTCACTTGGCCAAATAGTTTCTGCATTATAATAAAAAAACACAATTAGATTTTTTTTTGTTTCGGGTTTGGGGTGGTTTGTTCTCTTTTGTTTATTTTTTTGTTGTTTGTTTTATTCTCCATACTATGTTAACCAATTATATAGACAGGTGACGGTGAATTAATTGATATGCTGCCAATGGCACCATGTTTTAGATACATTGTTTGCCTTACCATGAATAATCCCTGCATTGAATTTGATAGGTGTAATAAGAAAGCATGCAGATGCCAGCTACTTGTCTTGCCGAGAGAAGATTGAACTTTTCATGGATGCAAGAGAAATATTCATAGGTCCAACATAAATATTCATGAATGCAAGAGAAAGATTCATAGATCCAATAGAAATATTCAAGGATTCAATAAAAAAATATCAATAGACCCAATAGAAAATATATGATTTAATATCGACATTTTAATGACCCAATATAAAAAATATGATTCAATATCGACATTTTTAGTATCCATCTTATTACATACATGATATCGATAGCTTGAATCAGATGTCACATAGCATCGTTCATACAAACTAACGATCTATTTAAAGTAGCAATATATGGTAAACTAGAAAGTTTATGCACTATGGAGAAAAATAATCTTCGAGTCTAAATTTCAAACTGTAACATATATATGTATATATATATATATATATATATATATATATATATATATATATATATATATATATATATATATATATATATATATATATATATATATATATAATTTAATGCAAATAATATTATCATACAGGTTAGAGAATTTTAGTTCGTACTCTACGGAGATTCGAACCCAGGTCCGCGAGTAAACGGAGATAGGGACAGACACAATGACAATGATGAAATATATAAAAGCAACAAAAGCTAAGTGATTATTTCATGTCTTTCCTGATCATAAAATCCACCTTTTAATTCCATCGCTCGTGTTTATTAGGACAAGACGTAGGATAATTTCGCTTAATAACACATCGTGCCTACTTTCGGCTTTGCAGGCTTTCATTACCACTTTCATATCATAATAAATAGAATGGTCACGTAAAGCACAAGTTGCTTGAATTGCGAAGTACTGTGCTACGCTCCAAATAAGAAACAATCCTATTAATTGGCCTTGACAGATCTATTACGCTTAGAAAAGTTCCATTATTACAGTAAACCGTCGGGACCCAAAATATCAACCACTCAAATAGCAGACATTACTTGAATTACAGTCAGGGTATAAACTATTATCTTGTCTGCGAGCTCAGCCACTGGAACTTTGCCCAAAAACTCTAACCCAAAATATCCTCCCGCAGCTTTTCGCGTCTTCGAGGTTCTACTCCTTTTGATTTTCTTTCGAGCTAATCCATCGCTAATTCAATTTACC
Source organism: Megalonaias nervosa (assembly GCA_016617855.1). Lineage (NCBI taxonomy): Eukaryota > Metazoa > Mollusca > Bivalvia > Unionida > Unionidae > Megalonaias > Megalonaias nervosa. Next base: position 12,691 of record JAECUM010026745.1, on the reverse strand, counting down.
GAATGTTATTTTGATGTAAGAATTAGATAGTATCATGATATCTGCTGCTTTTTCAGAAATGCAGATCACTATTAGTATGTAAAGTTCCTAATTAGGAAATAGTTTACCGCAATGAAAAAACTTAGTAGTTTTCAAAGGTAGGATTACCAGAAATACTACATGTAAATGCATCCGAGTTGTGTACATTAAGGTTGGTTTCTTGAGAAGATGCAGCTTTCATTACTTCTATAGCTGGCAGACTGTCATCCGACAGGTTGCAGGTTAAAAATCTGCCGTAGGATCAGTATGGGTCTAATAAGGTGGTTTATCCCTATACAAGGTGCTTTATTCCAAAAGTATCCAATACCAAAATAATTTTCATGAGTTGCTGTGATGGAAAAATAAAATCTAAGCCAATCATGACTCAAAAAAAATTTATATATAATTCGTCATGCATCATTTCATGCGTTATTTCCTGTTTGTCAGTCAAACCATATTTAAATGGAGCAAGGAGAGACTAACAAACACACCAATGAATTGCATTAGACTGCAAGAATCTTTTGATCTCTCCTGCCTGTTAGCGAACTTGCTCGTGTTTCTTATGATGCCAAGTGTTATTATTAACAACAAGAAAAAGCTTGTGGATATAATTGAATCAATCTGCAGAAAGCAATGGATAAAGACCCAATATACGTAAAAGACTTAAAAGTTAAATATTTAATCATTTAGCATTAAACAAATCTTCAGTTTGTTTAGTTTCAATACACACAGGTTTAGCAATATCGCCGCCAGGATTTAATAAGTCTATATATACGTGCAAAGGTCGTGACGGTAGACCACTTTAATGCTTCAAAAGAATGTTGACTGAGTCGTAGAATATTCCAACTTAAAGCGTTCCTTCACAATCTACTATCTATCTAAAGTTCATGGTGAATAAATAAAGAATATGAAAGTATTTTATCTTTATAAGCCGACAGGAAAACATTGCTAAGCTAACAATATATATTGGTAAAACAAGTATCCCAGAACAACCCATTTGTGAGGAAGAACACGAAGATTGAGGATTCAGATTTTAATTGGATAAAAGTATACCTTCATAGAGTATTTGTCTGATATTATCTCATCGTGCCTTTCAAGGCGAAGGGACAACTTTCTCATACAAGTGGCGCAAGACCTGAGTTGTAACGATACACCTCATACATATATTATAACCGTGGTCTTCATGATGATTCGTGCCAGCTTTCGTGCTACACTATCAAAGAAATTATTCGAGATTTTTAAGACAACAAAAGGAAAACTTTCTAGCCCCATCCACAGGGATCATATCAAATTATAAAACCATTGTGAACATGTTTAGAATATTTGTCTCTAACGGTGTATCAGAAGTATTCCATTAAGAAGAGACGGACTCACCGACAAGGGGATATAAGGATACAGATGCGAAAGACAGCATCATCCGCGTTTATTTCCACGAAGTGAACGAACATAAATATATAATGCGAATAAAATATGTTTAGAGCAATACATATTGCAAATGACACTTTAAAATGCTAGATGTGGCCAAATTGATGACTGACAGAAAATGTATCATATTTACTACGAGGTCTGTACATGAATCTAAAAGGGATATTATAGGATAGATATGCTTAGGATACCGTTGACATTCTCTAATTAATAATTCAAAGCATGTTTTTGTCTATGAGTGATGCAATTGACTATGCCTATAATTTCGTGTCAAATATCACTAGTATTAAAATAGAACATTGAAGTCGCTTGTTTGGGAGTTAATGTGTTTGTACTGTTGTTGCCATAGCCAGTGATATATCGGAATATATGTATAACATGTTGTAAATCATGATGTTAATTTTTAATGTAAGTGCATATATAGAAGACTATGAAATGGTTTTTCACAACTATGACGACGATGATAATGACGATAATAATTATTATTGTAAGTATAGATTTTGATAGTGACGACGAATAATTTAAGACAACATTGCAATATTCCAGGTATGAATATGGTATAGTCATTTGATTTGTTTCTTATTTTAAGAACTCTTGAAGACTTAGTAGAAACAGTATTAGCAGCAACAGCAACAATTGCATTATTTGCACAACTGGTGTAACTTTATTGTTATTAGTAGTAGTAGCACTAGTAGTTGTATTACAAACAGAAAGTATCAGTAATTGTGTTGAAGCTGTTTTCTGCATGCCCATTACTAGTGGCATATGCAGTTTGTGGGTCATATGGGAATTTACATTGGCCCGTAGAACTACATTTGAGTGGTATATGAGAGTCATTTGGAAATCCTACTTTAAATGTGCCCATGTATTTAACATTGGGGGTAAATAGAAGCATTGTTAGAACTGGTTGACTTCAAATGAGGTAACATCGTAACATTGTTAGAGTTCACATCTATATGCGCGACTATAACTACGTAAGGGATATTCCGATGTTACATTGGTCCATGGGGATGATATTACGGGGTCAAATGTGTTTATAGGATCAAAATTTTTTTTTGGGGGGGGGCAAACGGGAATGATAGTCTAACAATTTTGATCTGCAATCCAGCATATCATACATTGTAATGTGTCGAATTTTGAAGAAGTACTGAATCTTCAAGTTGAATAAATTGTGCATTAAAGGTTTATCATAGTCAAGCCAGAGAAAGTCTTTGAGAATGTTCACTTTGATATTTCCCTTATTTCATCTCTGAAACATAAAACGGTGGAATCGACCCAGTCATCGTACCGGTATATTGGCAGACAGTACATTAGAACTACGACCGTATCGGTTGTAAATGGCCGCATGTCAAATAATTGATCTTCAAAGTAAAGCTAATTGCATCATATTCTAGGCTGTCAAAATCTGAATAAAGACATGATTATTTTGGGGAAAATTTAGGGACAGTTGCTTCCAATTGGTCAGTTAAAATTAAGGCGTACACTTTGGAAGTAATCTGAATTTAAGTTAGCGACTTGGCTCAGAATTTTTTAGTCAGAAATTTGGCTTGTGAGAAGACAAAAGGGTTCGACTCCGTGGGAAATCTAAAAGAATAGTGTTTTCCCTCATTAACAAGTAAAGAGGCCAGATAGGTGATTTGAAAGGAAAAGACAGACTATAGTGCTAGGACGCACGGTTTGTGTGGAAAAGAAACAGCATTATGGTACGCAATTTTAATTTCCATGAAATTTTCTATTTTGTTGTTTGGTTTTATGCAAAGGAGTATTATTTCATAGGGATTTATGAATAATTCATATATTCAAATGTATAGTATTTTATAGGGATATATGAATTATTTCCTTTGTCTGTAGGATGATACTGTTTATCGTAAGTTAATGATAATCGCATATTTATATATGATTTTGTAATGCTCAAATGATCTTGCAGGTTATTGGTTACTGTAAGCTAGAATTTAGTGAATCTTATGCAATAGTAATCGAGCATTTATCTTATTGAGTGGAATTGGCTAGTCAGATGTAAGAAGAGTACAGTAATGTATGCTGATATATACTGCAGTATTGTCTGTATACAGCGCACGTGACAATTTCTAAGCAGGGGCGATGAACTGTTTAATTAAGGTCAGACTTGGTATATTGCAATGGTCATTTGCAACTATAGATAACGATTGTACCTTACCTCAGATACAGTATATTTGTAAAGACCGTTAATCGTTAAGGTCACATTATGTCAGAATGTATGCAGTGTCGATAGCTATTTACGTTTCTGAATAACGAAGTGAGAGATTTTATATATACGGATAGGTGGTGAAACATATATAGCTTTAGTCGTAATCTTGTCATTTAAGGGAACAGCTTTCTATATCCATCCCCGAGAAACCCGATGAGGACAGTCCAAGAGGGAAGTCCGCAAATAGAGAGTTCAGAGGAGAAATGGTTAGAGGAAGAACCAAGCATTACACGCTAGACGCGGAATACACAAAGTCTATAGAAGAACGACGCAAGGTGATGCAAGTCAGGAGTGGACATTGTAATCTTTTCACCACTCGTTACTATGATGAACAAATCCGTAAATTGAACGCTGCTATTAAATTCCATTAATGTAAATCTGATGGACTGAAATTGCAATTTTAGTTTATGTATTAATTAAAATTTATCTTATTTTTATTGTTTAAGGGGGCTTATGTTTGTTGATTTCTTCTCAATAGTCTCGCTTGGTTCTCTGTCAATGTTCTATCTATCTATTCACACTGAGCAATAACATCGAGGGAGGTCATCCTCTAGATCACGATCGCCAAATCATTATCAGAGGGGCACACGCACGTTCGCGTCACGTCCCCCCGTTACATACGTACACTCCAAACACACTCCTGTACTATCTATCAGCCACTTATGATAGACATACAACTAAACACTTACATACAAACATAATATCAAAAGAAGGAGAAAAAGGGGTTTAAGTTTAGTTGTTAACAACATTGGCTTGCGCATACCCAAAATACACATTTTTGGCAGACAGGTTTACTTGCTTCATTTTATAAATATATGGATGGTGCTGAAAGTTGCCATTGGATTAGAGAATTAGCATCGTCGTCTTCTCAAACTTCGTCTCACGGCTTGTTCATAGAGTAAGACCCTCATCAAACACCCTTGCCTTTCACAAAGACTATTTTCCTTATTGCTGAGTCGACTGTGATCCTTGTAACGTCCTACGATTTCTTCACATAAAAGGGATAGTTCTTGTTGAACAGCATCCCCTAAACAATGGCTGATGACAATACACTGGTCCATATCTTTTGCTCGAATTGTCTTGAGAATAGGTGACACTGTAGTTTAGCAGTGGGTCGAAACTAATTGAAATGTTCCATTAATCAAAACATGAGTTCCAAAATTCAGTCAGAGTGTATGGTCTCTCTTCCAGTCAAAATGGAACGGACTCGTGACGTCACTTTCAATATATAGTCGCACTCGCTTCTCTACCGTTTACCTTTGCTAAACATTTGGAGTACCACACCTATGGCTGATGAAGAGTTTATTAGGGTGTGCCTGCTGCGGATATCTCGTATACTCAAAGTGACAGTACCATGACAACGACCGCTAATGACTATGTAACCAGTATTCCTCTTCCAGGAGAGGATGCCTTCAATTTAGCGTAGTCTGAGTTTCCTGTCATCCCAGCGGGAATGTATGCCAGCGACGGTAGTACTACTCGCATCGTCTTCATCATTACAATTTGTAGATCATTTCAGCAAGGGACAAAAGGAAGAAACGGAGAATGAATTTTGTGCAACGACAGAAAGAAACAGGCGATTATTTATTCAAAAACAGCAAGAACAGAAATAAAGGGAAGTTAGAAGAAGAGGATGGGAAGAGGAAACCTTTGAATTGTGAAGTACACAATGAAGGGAATGAACACAAAACGCTTTGCATGCTATACAAAAAATTGGAGAAGTTAAAGTATCTGAGACAAATGCTTCAGACTTATTAAAGCTAAATCCAAATGAAAGAGCTCGTTGAGTACTAAGACTTTTAAACCATCAATAACATCCAATCTCATCACCAATGAGATGTCAAAAGACTTACTACGACCGCTACTGAAGTACCAATATCAGCAAAAGGAGGAGTAGGTCTTGGTCTTGGAAAAAGCATTAAGACAGTGAAAATGGACGATGTCAAGGCCATACGTTTCTTGTGATTCAGAAAGAAACAAACGCTAACGGTTCTTTTCAGTACCACTTATATTTCTTTGAAAATAGATCCTACTCGGTGAATGACTAATCAATTAAAATTTAAATAGCTTTACCCATGATTCAATGGTGTCCGTGTGTGAATGTGTCCAAGTATCTTATAATTCAAAATGTTTTAAAATATCAAGACAAAGAGACATTTGCGTTTTCTTTGGTTATTCTCTTTACTAATTGGAATAGAAACGAAAACACATAGCACATCGTAAAAGTCCATTTTCTTTCATTGTTAATATGCTTTTGTTACTGTCATCACAGACATGGGTTCTTCGTCTTCTCTTTACCGTTGTTTTCTTGCTTCTTGTATGTCTTGGTGGGAATGAGTTGTTATTACTGTTTCTGACGAAAGAGCTTCCGCTTGCTTCTCCTTCTCCAAGTTCTTCTTTTACACAGGAAATCTGAAAACAAATGTCATTTTCCTAACATTGACATCAGGCATATTTTTTTCTCTCTCTTTCTTTTCTCCTGGCTTTCCATAGCGATCGATGACGCTGTGGACGTTCATGAGTTTAGTGTCCGTTAATTTGAGAGATATTGCAATTATCTTGACTTTTATCTCGAGAAGAGTAGTCCGTAACTCATTTGAAGTATACTTTTGAATGACTTTGTACATCTTCCAATGAGAAGGGCGATGTGTTTTGAGTCTTGCATATGCGCGCGCGCGCGTGTGTGTGTGTGTGTGTGTGTGTGTGTGTGTGTGTGTGTGTAAAACCTGGTCATATCAAATGCTGGAATCAAGAGCAAAAGATCACATGTTTCCAGCAAGAAACCAGAAAAAGAAACATGATGCTAAGTGAATTATTAGCACAAACATATGCTGATGGTTCCGAAGATATGAGTGAGTCTGAATTAACAATCTCTACCTACTCTTCCACAAGACCAAATGAGTCAAGATCCGCCAAGAAAGAAAGGCATCAGTAGCTCCCAAAGATTACTTTTACTTTTGAGAGACGAACAAATGTTGAAACCCAGAATATTAAGAACCACGTTTTAATCGTGATATTTAAACAATACAAGTCTTAGTGCCATTAGAAAGCAGCAAATTTCATTACAGAGTTGTCTGAGTTCTTGTTAGAAACATTGAAACAATATTCCGCTAACAATGACGATCGTTTTAAACTATATATCCGTCATGCAGTTTAAAGTACCCTGTCTGGATGGAGTTTAGTACACCAGCAATATTAACAATTTCGGAAATATTTGAATACAATTAAACACGTTAAGCAGACCAATTTTTAGGAGCGTTATTTCGCGAAAATAAAGCTTCCTACAACAAATGGGGTGGGGATTCCGACAAATATTTTTCAGGAATATTAAACAATCAGCTTAGACAAGGTAAAGGGTGAACCGACTAAACTTTAGGAGGGTTATTTCGCAAAGATAAGCTTCCTACGAAAATGAAAATGCAAGCGTCAATAACGCTAAACCGAGGCTTCTAAAGTGTTATTTACCTAACCAGAATATTTGCTGTTGGTCGTCCCCTTTAACGACGCGGTTAGGTGGCGTAATTAGATCATTATTATATCAATAATAACGTTAAACATGGAATCTCGTACAGCTAAACTAGCTCGACAGCGACTAGATGCAATTAAGAAATATGTCCCAGTCCGCGATTCTGTCAAGCAAAAATTAGAAGGGGTCTCAGGTGGAATTTACAGAAGGTGCAGAACAATTATTTAAACCGGTTACGCAAGCTACCGTGGGTCTTCTTCCCACGTTAGATCAAACCGCTAAAGCAACCGGAAAAATAGTAAAAAGAACTAAAGAAATAACAAAACAGATTCTAAGAGAACTTCCAGGTGAAATAGCTGGTGCTACTTATCAACCACAAACACAAGGAAAACTTGAAGGTATTGACCAGCTTCTTTCTGAAGTGGCCGATATAAAGGATCTTTTGCCAGAACCAGTACCAGAACCAGAATCTTCACCAGAACCAGAACAAGCAAGAGCAAAAACTGAAGTGAATAATAAATTTACAGAAGATAATATTGCCTTCATAAAACAACTGTCATCGTGGAAGAATTATCTGTGTTTGCCGCGCAAAGTTTTGATCAAAGAGGAAACGTTTTGAAACCTGACTACGCTGATAATGCTGTAAGTCGTGAAAACTGTTACAAATGGATATATGGCATACACTAAGTAGGTGATCAGGCCCGAAGTAATGATATAAGATATATTGTATTTAATAATGGAATATATATGTATTTTTGACCTGTTACAAAAACAACAATTACAACAAACAGGAAAAAATCAGTAAAAGGCCTTGCTTCTGGCAGTGTAAAAACAAAAATACATACCTTTCTATTCCCCGATAAATTTGACCCAATAGCGTCCTTGCCGACATTAACCGACTAGAAATTCTGATTGGAGGAAGACGAGCTGGCAATAATTCTCCAGAAATCATTAATGAAGCAGCTCCTATTTGTCAGAGATTTACAGGCGGTATCATGGACATTAATGTTTATCGGTCCCTTATTGATGAAATCGTTGATGATTACCGAAGTGACTGAGAGTATGCAATTAGATCAGTGACAAGACAATAAGATGATCATAATGCTCAACGTGGACCTGTAATGGTCAGGGTGATAAATTCGCGATTACCAACATACAAAGAGATTTACGGAGATGGACTCGGTGATGTTGTTCAGGGTCTACTCAGAAGGATAGCCCTTAAAGCAATACCGATTGCAAAGCAACTGGCTCTTGACGTTGTTCGTGATAAAGGTATTGGTGCTGTTGGTGATGTTGCTGGTAAAGCGTTCTCAGCAATCAGGGATAGACTAGCACGATTAATATGCTGACCACCAGCGGTCCGACCACACCCAGTAAAATTAACCAGCACTAAAGTTATGCCTGCAATAATTGCTAAAATGATAAATTAAGCTGAAAATCAAACACTAGCAGAATTGACTGGTGAACAACTGTCAGATAAAGAAAAACAAATATAACTGCTAGTCTAATAGAATGAAGTGGTCTTCGTGTTAGATGATAACAAGTATAATAAAATGTTTAAGCGAGTATCTGATCCCGCATTCGACATAGATCCGCCAGTCCTCAAGGATGAATCGGTACGTGATTATCAATATTATTGATGCACGACAGCCAAATCAGCGTGGCCAAATAGAGCTGCAAGATCAGGAAACAATCAAATATGTCTTACCCGCTGAAGCATTTATTGAAGTAGAAGGTGAAATTCTTAAAACAGATGATACTTAATATGGAGCTGATGTTAGAGTTAATAATGGCATCATGGCGTTGTTCAACCGTGCCACGTGTAGCATCTACGGAAGAAACATTGAATCATGCCTGGAAAACGTCGACGTTGCCACGATGTTATTGGGTCTAGCAAGATGTTCCGATGACTATTGAAGATCAGCTGGTCCGTCAGTGATGTTTATGAAGGATACTACTGACTATCCTGACAACAGACAGTATGATATAAGACGACCAAGAAACGATGTCGAAAACGCTGACACAGATGTGGCTCCGGTGGTTCATGGTTCTAATCCAGAGTTCAAACTAGGATTCACAACACGTCGATCAATACTGAAGGATAGACGAAGAATTTCATATTTCCACTTTTACATATCTTTGGATTTTGCAAAAATGTCAGAAAGATCCTTTTCGGAGTCAAGCATACAGTTGTACTTGTAAGGAAGGCTACCGCCGATGATGCATTCTGGCGCCCTGTCGGTGATACAGGTAAAGTAATATTGACAAAACTTCCATTGTGGATGCCAACAATGATACCATCACTCGCTGAAGAACAACTGTTACTTTTTTTTATGGATCAAGGTGATAAATCAACATTAACATGGTTGACGATGACCACAGTTAGTATTCAAAGCAATGTTAATGGTTTATTTACATGGCAGATAGCGTCACAGCAAGGTGTCTCTGCACCACGACATATATTTGTTGCTTTCCAAGATACTGCTAGAGTAAACTCACAAACACGCAGAATAATGATATTTGACAAACTTGGTGTTACTGAAGTTTCACTGAGAATAAATGGGCATCAAGAACCATACGAAGATATATTATTGAATTTTAAGAATAATCATGCTGCACTTGCATATCATCGTTTGATGACATTCGTGGGACGTGATCAAAATGTTGATTCTGGTCTACAAATATCACAACTAGATTTTACAGCATTGTATTCGATTATTACTTTTCGCTGGAACGCTTGGATTTATTTAGGTAATCTGTCGTTGATATACACTTTCTGGCAAGAGGAGCTATTGCTAATTACAGAGCAATCGCTGTTATACTCTCAGACAAAACAATGTTGCTTAAAGGTGTTGGTGGACGAATGAGAGTCATTGATGCTACAGTGGAAAACATGTAACTGGATCACTCGTGATCAGTAATTAAATCGCTCATGATATTATAATGTCATATCATCATGTTAATGTCACTATAACTCCTGGTCAGATTACAAAGCTGCAATCAGCATCGAAGAAGAGTTCTGGAATAAAAATATTACTGAAATCAGCACAGATCGCTAGCGATCCAAAGTGTCCAAATAAACTATCACTGACAGAAAGTCAACTCAGGCACTTCAATGACGCCAGACGATCAAGTACTGGTGTGAAACTTAATCTTTCTGCGGATACATTGCCAAGACGGGATATATATTTCCACTTCCCGCACCTATACCAGCGTTGATAGCCTCTGCAGCCCCAGCCGTTGCAAAAGCAGCTGCACTTGGTGCTGTTGGAACTGCAACCAGGATGGCATTAAAGAAAGCAACAGGTCACGGAATAAAGACTTTCAAAAAGAAGGTCGATCCACGGGTATAGGTCTACAACTGCTAGAAACCCCTCATTCGTGGTACGGTCAACCGGCGATCGGCTCAGGTCTGAGTTTGTTTGGGACACTTCGCTAAACATGCTTCCCATGTCCAATTTTAATTTACTTGAAGCTGCTAAAAAATGAAACATCAAAAACTTCAGAGCTGTTTTTATGCGTGATGAATTACCAAAACAACCAAACCATGTTGAAACCGGTATCATTAATCTCGATGGAAAGTTCTGTCGAGGTACTCACTGGGTTGCATATGCGATTGATCCACGTGGAGTTGTTTATTTTGATTCGTATGGACTGTCACCACCGAAGGAATTTTTAAAATATGTCGGCGGACTTGAAAGCACTCTCGTCTGGTATTCAACATTACCAACACAGACAATAACTGATACGCCAATATGTGGCCGTGAAGTACTCGCTGTGTTCGACGCTGTATCAAAGTCTCTAACACAGCTTCATAACGTCGTGCACGAGTATACAAGTGGTCGTTTTAAGCAGGTCTTAGTGTAATATGCAATGGTAGATATTTATGAAAGATCTGCACTAGGCACTCCCCAATGTGACCTATCCAAATATGCAACCGTTGACGAGTTTAAGGATGAGTTCTCTAATCTTTTGAGTCTCGCAAAGTGGACCAAACTGAAGTTGTTATTTTGCAGGATAAACAATGACGGTTAAAGACTAGCAATATCCCGTTGACAGATATTATTCTGCGGGTTCCAGATGGATCCGAAGATAACTTAGCGGTATTTACTAAAACGGTAAAATTAAAAACTCGGATTAATCAATTCTAACACTCATGGGGGAGATTACTGGACGCATCAGAAGAATTGGAGATATTATGTAAGACGATCTCAACATGAGCAGAAGCACAATTATTTATGTCAGAGAACCAAAATCAGACGATGATGTGGCAGCATAAAGGAAAAAATGTTGACAGCAATGGCACCACGATCAGAACTGAGATCAGTAAATATGTTGATAAACCTTGCAATGCAATGACTGGTTGTCTCAATATGGCTAATAATAAAATTATTGGTCTTGGAGAACCAGAATCAAACGATGACGCTGCAACGAAGAAATGCCTCGACAATAGCAATATCCCGATGATGACATCGTTAATGACAATCAATGATGGAATGACCACGATTAGATCTGAAAATGGTAATCATGTAACCGCGTTTACCAATTTTCGCAGAAACACAAATAGAACCATTAATGAAATTTTTGGGAATCCAGCAGTCGTCGACTTTAAGCTCTCTGAAATCAAATAGATTATCGACGACATCAAAGAGATTACCGATCGTACAGTTCCTGTACATGCAGTAGCGTCTGGATCGGCATTATGGACACCACTCAATAAATCTATTAAATATACCGTTAAGGTCACCGGCATGTACAGGTTCTCAGTACTCGGCCTACAACACTTACAATATCTACCACCATTTCACTGCGTTATCCAGTTAATAGATCTTCTGGATCTGTGTTAGTGATATAGGAGAAACATTCGTGGTGGAAAAGAAGAAAAGATTTATGCGTGTTGTACTATTGGTGTATTGAATTCGTAGCCAACATACCACCTACTTAAAAGTTTGCAATATACATAACGAACCAATCGATTGATGTTCAACGTTGTAGATACGATCAAGTGTGTTCGTGGCATACCCAACTGAAAAATAGCATTGATGCGTATACAGTAAAACAAAACAAAACAAAAAATACCACCATAGTCGCTGGAACAGTAACGGTTATCGGTGCATTATCAGTCACATATATAATAGCACCAGTAATAGGAATTGATGTTTCAGTTGTAACAAGCGTTGCTGGTATTTTTATTCTCATCAACAAAAAATATCCACGTGCACGGTTGATAAATTACCCGAATATCAAACGTTGCTATTAGCGGCAACACGCACATAGGCCAAATTATCATCGTTGATATCATCGGGTCTCAAAGATGGAGGAAAATCAGATCAGGAATTCGAAGAAATGATTAAGATTTATTATGAAGCAACTGGAAATCCAATCGCCGCAGTCTCCGAGAAGGACACTGTCAAAGACAAAGACAAGGATTTAAATCTCCCTTGATTTAAATAATAATGTATCAAAATCAAACACTGCGATTGCTAGAACAAATTGTAGCTAATAAAACACCACCAACAAACACGATGATATCAGCGAGCTCAACCAAGCCTGAG